>CANYBF010123981.1:0-14797 GCA_948192965.1 Dalechampia spathulata | reverse complement strand
GGGCCCCACCTATATACTATTCATAGTGAATAGTAACCTAGGCTTAAAATGCAACGTTTTGCATTTTTTGCATTCTACCATGCGTAGGCAGGTCTAAAATGTATTATGTAAGTACAGAAAACACAGAATGGATTATTGGGGACTGCGGGCCCCGCTTCTGCTAAGTGGGCCCCACCTATGTACTATTCATGATGAATAGTACCCAGGGCCAAAATGCAATACTTTGCATTCCAAGTGTTTTGCCCTTGTACAGGCAATAGGGAAGGGCGTTCTACGCGTACAGAACACTCAGAATATGCGGCGGGTCTCGCCAGGTGCCATGGTGGGCCCCACCAGTTCTGAGATGTTCTGTATACCAGAACACAGAGAGGAAGGCACGAAGGCCTATATGTATAATTGGGATCAACATCAGGGACTAAATCCTAGCCGAATTAACAAAGACCCAAAATTTATACGATGGTGAAAAGTGAGGGTCAACAAAGTGTTTTAATCTCATTAATGGCAATGGAATGCATGTTTATAAACTTAGGCATAAGTAATACTAGTTTCAAACATAAAGCATATGTTTCTTTATTACATACAATTTTATTGTCGAATAGTTTATGTAGTATAGATTACTAAGTATGGTGCATCCTTTATAGCTTATACTCATCATATATAGCAAATATAGCTCTAGGGGGTCTCTACTAGTGAGATCCTATAGCGAGGCCAAGTCCTCTTCATATGCTTAAGGAAGCAGGATAATAATTATCCTCCTTTAAACTCTAGTAGCAATTGAGGAATAGTTTGTCTATGGTTGAACTAATGACAGACCCTGCTAGGACTATAGTGGTGTAACCTTTGCATTTTAATAGTGGAATACAATCAATGTATGGCCTCACCATCACATGTTGTATATACCACATGTTAGATTTAATAGAGTTATATGGTAGTGAAATAAAAAATAAAATTTGTTTAAAACATGTGGAAATCAGATTTACACAATCATTTAAATATAATTCCAATCAAAAGATCATGGCATAGAGAATAGGAGTAACATTTACTTTAATGTTGTTCTACTTCTATCTTGATTTGTAAAAGAGTTGTAGCAAACTCTTTTCAATCCACAAACTAGGAGATCTCCAAACTACACACACCAAGATCAAGATTTGGATTAGTAAACTCTTTTTCTATAAAACTCTAATCAATAGAATAGTAGATTAGAGAAAGATAAAAGATGAATATGTTGTTTTTCTCTTCTCAAATGAATAGCCAAATGTGATATCTTCTTTGGATGGTGTATGTCACTTGCTTCCTTAAAGAAATCACATAAGATGATGTGTCTTAACCCTAATCCTATAACATTTCAAATATATATAGGAATATTAAGGTTACAGAGGTGTAGGATAACTTAAGTTATGCATTTGTATAACATATACCTACTTAAGTCAATGGGTCTAACCCATGGATCTTATAAGCCCATCTTTTAATCCACTTTAGAAACAAATTCAACCCAAAACATATTTCATTTATAGCATATCAAATAACCAAAAATAAAATTTAATATTATAAATAATATCAATTATTATTTAATGACATTTCATAACATCATCTTTGAATTTTCAATCCAAATCTTTCCTTATTTATATGTGACCTCTTGGGCTTTTAACAAATTAGCAACATACCATAAATATCATTAAATCTCATTAAATGATATTATTGTATGTAAGTTAAGAGTGGTGTCTAGTCACACATCATAACTACCTAAATGTTAAGAAGTCAGTAGTTTGACTACAACCCATCCATATTAGATACCATTGCTATAAACTCCTTTCACCTTTCACTATCTCGTTTAGGTTTGAGTATGGATTAAAGTCAACTCAATACATGATTAAGTAATATTAGATCATGCCCTAAACTTGAATCTCCATGCACCATAATCTTTATTCCCAAAATGCCCGTTATGAATCTTATTCATAAATTGATATTTTTACTCTGGCAAGAGATTCTTAAATCTAAGATTATTACATGGACTACAAGATATAAAGCCTTATTTGAAATCTAAGTGGTGAATCCTCTATTAATATGTAACTGTCTTCAACTACTTCATACTGTAGCTAAGATAACTTTGATATTTCAAGTCCAAGGATACTTGCATTACTAATATGAGTGAGATATATCTTTATTGACATAGATTATTATTCATATGAAATCTCACTAGCCAGATCATATCCAATGAATTAGTATTATATAATTCATCCACATGCTAAGTTTAGACATCTCATGTCATGGTGTATAAGAATGCACCCCTTAAATGAAGTATAACATGTACCAATCTATCCGCATTATTAATATCCATTCTTATTAATATTATGATCAGGGATGATTTAGATATTGAACATTTTCATATAAAAGAATCTCATTTCATAATCATACTTGATGAATTCCTTTTGCACTATTCGAATATCATGGAATTCATTATTTAGTTTAATGCTCCAAGCAATATACATATAATGAAACATAACACTAAATAATGAATAATTCATATTATTAAAATAAATAAACATTACATAATTTACATGATGCTCTAGAGCATATACTAACATACTCCCATTTATGCTAAAGCTAATCATACATAATCTTTAATCTTATTGAAGTGACATGTTTCTCATACTTACTTTGTATCAATGCCTTAGTAAGTGGATTTGCCATGGTTTGATCAGTATAAACTCTATCAATCTTTACTTCACCTCTGCCAATGATCTCTCTAATCAAATTGTATCTTCTACACATATGTTTAGATCTTTGATTAGACCTTGGTTCTTTTGCTTGTGAGCTCCATTGTTATTACATAATAAAGGAATAGGATCTGCACTATTAAGAACCACACCAAGTTCATTAATGAACTTTTTGATCCAAACTTCTTCCTTGGTTGCTTTAAACGTTACAATATACTCTTCTTCTGTTGTTGAATCTGTTGCGATCTCTTATTTAGAACTTTTCCAAATAACTACACTACCATTCAACATGAAAACAAAACCTGATTGTTATTTACAATAATCTTTATCAGATTGAAAACTGGCATTTGTATACCCATTCATTTGTAAATCACCTCCTCTATAAACTAAGAACATATCTTAAATTCTTCTCAAGTACTTAAGGATGTTTTTAATAATCACCTAATGTTCTTCTCTATAATTGGATTGAAATCTACTAGTTACACTTAAAGAGTATGACACATCAAGCCTTGTACATAACATAGCATACATGATAGATCCAATAGCAGAAGCATATGGAATCTTACTCATACGTTCTCTCTCTTCTTGTATCTTAAGACACCAAGATTTTGAAGAATATTTCCCATGTACCATAGGAATAAAACCCTTCTTAGAGAGATCCATGTTAAACTTCTTTAACACTTTATCTATGTATGTAGACTGTGAAAGACCTATTAGCCTTCTAGATCTATGTCTATAGATCCTTATACCTAAGATATAGGTAGCTTCTCCTAGATCTTTCATGGAGAATTATTTGGATAGCCAAACTTTGATATTTTACAAAAATGAGATATCATTTTCTATGAGTAATATGTCATCTACATATAACACAAGGAAAGCAATTGCACTCCATTAATCTTCTTATAAACACAAGGCTCATCTTCATTTTGAATGAAATCAAATTCTTTGACTATTTCATCAAAATGAATATTCTAACTTCTGGATACTTGCTTTAATCCATAGATGGATCTTTAAAGCTTGCATACCTTATTACTATCACTCGATATGAAACCATCAGGTTGTGTCATGTACACTTTCTCAAGCAGATTTCCATTTAAGAAAGCTATTTTCACATCCGTTTGCCAAATTTCATAATCATAATGAGCATCAATAACTAGTAATATTCTAATGGATTTTAGCATGTCTACAGGTGAAAAGGTTTTGTCATAATCAACACCTTATTTTTGATGATATCCTTTTGCAACTAACCATGCTTTATAGGTAACCATATTACCATCTATGCTAGTCTTCTTTGTGAAGACCCATTTGCACCCAATGGGTTTAATGCTTTCAGGTGGATCAACCAATGCCCATACTTGGTTTTCATACATGGAATCCATTTATGACTTCATGGCTTTTAAGTGTAATTTACACTCTAAAATTTTTAGAACATCTTCATAGTCAATAAGCATATCATTTTCAACTAAAAAGACTTCTCTCATTTCATGAATATGAAATCCATACCTTAAAGGTGTATTCCTTATTTTAATTGAATACCTTTGAACTTACATTTCAACAGGTTATGTTGTTTTATCATCATCACGAAGAATAACATTAGGATCTATCAATTATGAATCATTATCTTGTGGTGGTTGAACTTTATTAAGTTCAATTTTACTCCCACTGTCTTCTTTTAGAAGAAATTCTTTCTTTAAAAAGATAACATGTTTTGAAACAAACACTTTTTATTCCAAAGGATGATAAAAACAATATCCAATTGTCTCTTTTGGATAACCTACAAAATAACACTTGTCGGATTTAACTTCAAGCTTATCTAACATTATCCTCTTTACATAAGTAGGATAACCCCATATTTTCATATAAGAAAGTACAAGTTTCTTATTAAACCACATCTCATATGGAGTAACATCAACTAATTTAGTTGGAACCCTGTTAAGTATATGAACAGTAGTTTTTAGTGCATAACCCCATAAAGATTTGGTTAAATCTGCAAGACTCATCATAGACCTGACCATGTTTGATAAAATCCTATTCCTTCTTTCAGAGACACCATTATGTTGTGGTGTGTAAGGAAGAGTCTATTGAGATAATATCCCATTATCTTTTAGATAATCTTTAAAATCTTAACCCAAGTAATCACCTTTTTGATCTGATAGAAGAGTTTTAATACTTTGTTCAAGTTCTTTCTCAACTTCATTTTTGAATTCTTTAAACTTTTCAAATGCTTCAGATTTGTATTTCATTAAATATAAACATCCATATCTAGAATATTCATCAATGAATGCAATAAAGTAATGATATCTATCCTTGGCATGAGTAGACATAGAACTACATACATTTGAATGTATAAGCTCTAATGTCTCTTTAGCTCTTTCACTTTTTCCCTTAAAAGGTAATTTTATCATCTTACTAAGTAAACAAGATTCACATATTTTAATTGATACGTAATCAAATGATCCCAAATTACCAAGCTTGTGTAATTTAGACATACTGTTATTGTTTATATAGCCAAGACGACAATGCTAAAGATAAAGTGGATTAAGATTATCATTCTTTAATCTTTTAGTTTGTATGTTATATATAAGGCTAGTATTATCCAATATATATATACTATTAACAATGCTTGCAAAACAATAATAAATACTATCTTTAAATAATGAAAACCTTTTTCACTAATGGTAATATTGAAACCTTGTTCTATAAGACAAGACACTGATATAATATTATGATTAAGATTTGGAAAAAAATAACACTTATCAAGTTCTAAAAAAAGTCTAGAAGCTTAGTTCATTACGTATGTTCCCATGGCTACAGTAGTAACCTTTGTTCCATTAGCTACTCAGATATCTATTGAATCTTTGCTCAGCTTCTACTTACTGGTTAGCCCATGTGCATTACAACATAATTAAGATGTAGAGCTAGTGTCTAATACCCAACTCTTATTATTAGATACATTACCAGTATTAACCTCAATAACATATATACTTGATGAAGAAGGACCATCCTTCTTCAATGTAGCTAGGTATTTCTTGCAGTTTCTCTTCAAATGGCCATCAACATTGCAATGGAAGCATTTTCCTTTAAGTGGTTTCTTAGCAACTTTCTTTTTAACAACCCCACCCTTTCGCTTTAATGGTTTCTTACTCTTTTTATTATTGTTGCTCTTTTTGGTTTTAGAAGAGCTTACTACCATTATGGATTTAGAACTCTTCTTATGAGCTTTCTTAGCAAACTTCAACATATTTATAAGCTTAAGAATGGTAGTTTCTTCCTTGTTCATTTGATAGTCAAGCATAAAATATGAATAGTTATCATGTAGGGAATGTAAAATGAGATCTATATAAAGCTCATTGTCCATACCAAAGCCCAGGGATTCCAAACTTGTGATATATCACTACATCTTTAGTCCATGTTGCACTACAGATGTACCCTAAGCCATCCAACACCTAAAAAGTGTCCTTGAGAGATCTGACCTCTCTATTTGAGCCTTTTTTTCAAAAAGCTCTCTTAAATAAAGTGCCATATTATGAGCATCCTGTTGACCTTGACTTTTCACCATCGTATGATCTTGGATCTTTATTGATTCGGTTAGGATTTAGTCCCTGGTGTCGATCCCAATTATGCATATAGGCCCCTGTGTCTTCCTCGGTATGTTCTGGTATGTAGAACATTTCAGGAATGGTGGGGCCCACCATGGCACCTGGCGGGACCCGCCACGTATTCTGAGTGTTCTGTGCATACAGAACACCCTCCACTGCCGTATACAAGGGTAAAACACTTGAAATACGGAGTATTACATTTTTAGCTCTGGGTACTATTCACCATGAATAGTGTATAGGTGGGGCCCACCTAGCAATAGCAGGCCCGCTGCCCCTATTGCCTATTTTGTGTATTCTGTACTTATAAAATACAATTCCATGTTGCCTTACGTAAGGCACAGCGCTCGACATCGCAAATGCCATTTTCTGGGCCCACTACGCTGTGGGGCCCACCTAGCAATAGCGGGCCCGCTACCCCTATTGCCTATTCTGTGTATTCTGTACTTACAGAATACAATTCCATGTTGCCTTACGTAAGGTATAGCGCTCGACATCGTAAATGCCATTTTCTGGGCCCACTACACTGTGGGGTCCACCTAGCAATAGCGGGCCTGCTGCTCCTATTTCTTATTTTGTGTATTCTGTACTTGCAGAATACATTTCATACCTGCCTATGTGTGGTAGGATACACGGAATGCAAAATATTGCATTTTAGACCTAGGTTACTATTCACTATGAATAGTATATAGGCGGGGCCTGCTTCCCCAATTAACCAATTCTGTGTATTCTGTAATTACAGAATACATTTCGTTGCTGCCTTACACAAGGCACATTTCGTGGCATCCCAAATGCCACGTTTATAGGCTCACCTTGCTGTGGGGCCCGCTAAACACTAGTGGGGTCTACTTCCCACCATCATTTGCTTCAATGTGTTCTGTACGCACAGAACACACCTTATCTACCGCCTCACTTGGGGCGGAACGCTTGGTATGCTATTTGCCACTTTCCGGGCCCTTTTATGCTGTGGGGCCCACCAGGGTACTATTCACCAATTTAAGTATTCTCGACGTGTAGAACACATTTCCGCTAGTGCCCATGCGAGGCACGACCCACTGCATCCCGTATGCCACTTTTTAGCTTTAATGGGCCTATTGGGCCCAAATTGGACCCATTAGCCAAAACTTGATGTTCGGGGCCGAATTTGAGAAAACTTATAACTGCAAAGTTTCTCGAAATGTCGTTTGTACTTTCTTGGACATATGGCATGCATCCTGTTCCACCTGTAAGAGGTGGAGCGCATAGGTAGAAAATGCAACGTACGTAGCGCATAGCCCTATGGGCTACGCACGTTGCATAGTAAAGATGTTTGGTTTGGAACCCTTTTCGGGACCGAATTTGGAAAAACTTTCTTCTACAAAGTTGTTCCTCACGTCGAATAACGCTTATACGCTTCACGGCGCATCTTGGAAGTGACTGCAGTGGGCCTTACGTAAGGGTTTCTAGGCTATATGTGCACACATATAGCCCTATGTGCGCCACATGTAGCACATGTGTGGCGCACATAGCCTTACATGTGGCGCACATTTATGCAAATATGTGCCAAAAATTACAAAATTGCCACCCAAAAATTTGCTCTATAAATATAGAGCTCGGGCAACATTTTTTGGACCAAAAATTTTGCTCTGAGAGCAGCCAAACCTCTGCCAAAATTGTGTTAAAATTAATTAGGCCCCTAATTAATTAAATTCTTGGGATTTAGAGACTAATTAACCCTAGTTAGGCTCCCCAAACTCGAAAACAAGGAAGATCAAGAACGAAAAGCTACTGGAATCAGGTAAATCTTCTGATTTTTCCATTTTTCCTTCATTTTTCTTTATTTTTTGGGTCTATATGCTGCGCATATAGACCTATGTGCACCACATGTAGCACATGTGTGGTGCACATAGGCCTATATGTTGCACATATAGGCCTCGGTTTTTAAAGAAAATCACATTTTAACCCCAGTTTTCTCCGATTTTCTTCCCGATCTGGCCATTTTAGGGCCATTCAAGGCTTTTCCATGCCTTGGGTGCCCTGGATCTGCCTTAAACAAGTCGGATTTTAAATAATTTTTAACTTGAAAATTATTTTTCATGATTTGGATGCAAATCCTCAAGCAAAAACCAAGTTTTGGGTCCGATCTACCTAGATCGGGGCTAGATCTAGGTTTCTGCTAAAAGAATTTTCGGTTTTGCTTCGGTTTTCAAAGCTATGTGCGCCACACATGGCTCTATGTGCACCACATGTCCCTCATGTGTGGCGCACATAGATCCCAATTTTTACAGAAAAGCCCTATTTCGACCCAAACCGCTCCCGAACCGCTTCGGTTTTGAATTTTCCAGTGACTCTAGTACATAGATCATGCACTTAGGGTTCTGGATCTATCATAAATTATCCAGATCTACTTGGTTTTAGCCTTAAAATCAATTATTTTAATTAATTGCTTAATTAATTGTTTGGTTCATCAAACCGGAGGCCAAAACGAGTCCAAAATGAGGTATTGTCTTCATTAAACTTGCGTATTTTTGTCTGTAGATCATTTCTGTACTGACAGATTGAATTTTCTTGCAGATCCAGAGGCTATGTGTGCCACATGTCATGCTATGTGTGCCACACCTCCTCCATGTGTGGCACACATAGTCTGATGTGTGGCGCGTATAGTTCACGTTTTTCCAGAAAAATCATATTTCAGGCCGTATTTTGGCCATATTTTGACATATCCAGTGGTATTTGAGTTTTACAGTAGCTCAAGTGTTCTGGAAAAGTCATAAATTTATTTTTACATAATTAATTTTGACCTCAACATATTTATTGTTGGAGAAACTCTTCTTCAAGTAAGTAAGTTGATTATTATTGTAATTAACTCCTTCTCTCACTACTTTGTTCTTTATTTATTAAAGCTTCATTCATTGCCCTAATTAATTCCTTTTTATTTGGGTTGGTGAGAGTTAATGCTTGGGTATTATTATTGTATTTGATAGTTGTATCTTATGACATTGATTATTGTTGTAAAGGTTTGAGTGTGAGCCTTGAAAACACTAGGGTTGAATTTTTGATTGAAGAATTCATTATTATAATTATGAAAGAATATAATGGAACCTTGAGATTAATTATTAGGAGAGTGGACGTAGGCAAGTTATGTGCCGAACCACTCTAACTCTTGTGTTGCCTCTTGGAATTTCAATTGGTATTAGAGTATAGTGCTTACTTATACTAAAATATACCTTTTAAAGCTAAAGATCGAATGATAACTCAAAGTGTTAAAAGTCAATCTTACACAAGACCCCCCGTTTTCAATAAAACCGATTATCCTTATTGGAAGCATAGAATGTGAGTTTTCTTAGAAAGTGATAGAGTAGACTTGTCTGATTTGATTAAGAATAATTACACTCCTCCAAATATCACCAATGAAGGTGTTACCACCTCGAAGCCCAAAGCTACTTAGACTAGGGAAGATTTCAAGGCAAATACTAGAAACAAGAAGACTATAAACATGCTCTATTATGCAATAAGTCATGAGGAGTATGGTCATGTTTCTCATTATGTGACGGCCAAGTAAGCTTAGCATGCCTTGGAAACACATCATAAAGGAACTAACCAAGTCTGAATAAAGAAGGTGCAACTCTTGACTCATCAATATGAGTTGTTCACTATGAAGGCAAATGAGAGCATATCTAAGATGTACAATCGGCTCATAGTTATAACGAATAGGCTTATGAAGTTGGAAAGGTTTACCATAAGGAAGATATCAACAACAAGATTCTAAGAGTTTTGCCTAAGAAGGATTGGGAAGCTAGAGTCACTTCAATTTTAGAAGCCAATGATTTCTCGGTTCTATTAACCAATGTTCTTCTTGGGAAACTCCCAACTCATGAAATCACACTCAAGCAAAGAGTTGAAGAAGATAAAAGAAAGAGAATTGCCTTGAAAGACTATAAGGAAGAAAAAGAGGTGGAATCCACAAGTGAAGATGACATTGATGATGAGGTGGCTTTACAATCAAAAAGGGTAAAGAATCTTCTCATGAGGAAGAAAAGACTACATAAGGACTTCAAGAAGCCTTTTGAAGCAAGGAAGGATCAAGGTAAGAGGGAAATTTTCAAGAAACAGAGTCACGTGAAGAATGAGTGTCCCAGACTCAAGAATCCATGCATGCCATTTAAGAAGAAAGCTTTAAAGGCTACTTGGGATGATGAAAGCAAATCTCATGATAGCAGATCCGGTGATGAGGGCATAACCAACCTTTGCTTCATGGCATTATTGGATGAACATAACAAAAATAAGGTTAGTACTTCTTCTCAATCTTATTATAGTGATAACATTGATGATGAAGAAGATGCTTTAAAAATTCTCTTAGACAAGGATAAGCAATTGACAATTAAAGTAAGGCTTTTAAAAATAAGCTAGCTAGTGTTTCAAAAGAGAATAAAGATTTACAATTCTTGGTTGATGAACTTACTTTATTTAAAAACAAGTTTGAAATTTTAGAAAAGGAAAATATAACCTTTAAAAAGGACAATAAAGTTTTGAAAAATAAAAAAGATCCAATTTCAAAAGAAAGGAATTTATTGAAAGAAAATCTTTCAAAATTTAAGGTTGGTGGTGCTAAAATTAATTCTATTTTAAAGCACCAAAAGCTTAAAGGTGATAGAGGGGGAATTGGTTTTATCCAAAGCTGTTCTTATTCAACTAAGGGACCTATATTTTTAAAAGCATCCTCTTCCATTATTAAGGATAGTGAAAAGAAATATGAGAACAAGGGTGTTTAAACATCTCATTCCACTAGACTTAATAGAAAGTATGATAAAACACATAAGTGTTCATGTACATGCAAGATGAGTAATGGTCATACATCCAATATAAAGAAAAAGAATATACCCATCATAACTTTAGAATTAAGAATGTAACTTGTTACTATTATAATAAGAAAGGACACACCATTAATAAATGTTACATAAGGAAAAGTCATTTGAATCAAATTTCTCATGACATTTGTTTTTCTAACCCCCAAGTACCCAAATATATTTGAGTACCTAAAATAAAGTGATTGGGTATGGTGGAAATGAGAGAATGCAAACCTATTCTCTCATTTAGAGAATTGTGATGGTGGAAATGTCATTTTTAAAGATAATGTAAAAGGTAAAGTTATTGGTATTCATAAGGTTAGTAAGGCATCTTCTTTCTCTATTAACAAAGTCTTATTAGTTGAAGGCTTAAGGCATAATCTTTTAAGTATTAGTTAACTTTGTGATAATGGTTACAAGGTTGTCTTCAATTTAAAAGGTTGCCTTATATATAGAATGTTTGATGATAAAGTCATATTTCAAGGAGAAAGAATTGAAAATGTTTATGTAATTGATTTAGATTCCTTTTTTAACAAAATTATTAAGTGTCTTATCTCAATAAGTGAGGATTCTTGGCTATGGCATAGAAGGCTTAGGCACCCAAGTTTTGAGAACATTGGAAACCTTGCAAAGAGTGAGCATGTACTTGGTCTTCCCAAAATCAAATTTCTCAAGGACAAGGTGTGTGAAGCTTGTCAAATGGGCAAATAAGTAAAATCCTCCTTCAAAGCTAAAAATAAGGTAATAATAACTAAACCTCTTCAATTGCTTCATATGGACTTGTTTGGACCTACTAGGGTTACTATGTTAGGTGGCATGCATGTATGGTAGTGGAAAGGAAAAATAGGACTCTTTATGATATGGCTCGTACTATGCTCAATGACTATCATTTATCTTTGTATTTTTAGGCCGAAGTGGTCAATATCGCTTATTATGTTTCAAATAGAGTCTATTTAAGACCTATTTTAAATAAAACTCCTTATGAGCTATAGAATGGTAGAAAACCAAGAATTTCATATCTTAGAGTATTTGGATGCAAGTGTTACATTTTGAATACCAAGGATAACCTTGAAAATTTTGATTCAAAAATTGATAAAGGGATCTTTCTTGGTTATGCCACTACTAGCAAGTCTTAGAGGATTTTCAATAAAAGATCCTCGATTGTTGAAGAATCCATGCATGTTCTTTTTGATAAGACTAATCCTCTTGGCCTGAGAAAGGATTTGATTGATAATGACACAAGAACTTTTATGGAACAAAGAAATGATCATGAGATTCAATCAAAAGAGGTTATTATAAAAGAAGTCAAAAAGGGGAGAAGATGATGAACTTCCTCCTTACCTTGCCACTAAATACATTTCACATGATCTACCAAAGGATTGGTATTTTTTTAAAGGGTATTCTAAAGAGCAAATTATAGGAGAGATATTAAAAAAGGTAACAACTCACTCTTGTTTTAAAGAAATTCATAATAACTTTGCTTTCATCTCTCAAATAAAGTCAAGGAACATAAATGAGGCTCTAAATGATGTAAATTGGGTCCTTGCTATGCAAGAGTATCTCAATCAATTTGACAAAAACAAGGTGTGGACCTTAGTACCTAAACCTAATAATATTTCTATTACTGGTACTAAATGGGTTTTTATAAAAAATTTGGATGAGGATGGTGCCATAACTAGAAATGAAGCTAAGCTAGTTGTAAAAGGTTATAGTCAAGAGAAGGGGATTGACTATGATGAAACTTTTACCCTGGTTGCTCATTTGGAAGCAAGCTGAATGTTACTAACATATGTATCTTACATGAACTTCAAACTATTTCAAATGGATATTAATAGTGCCTTCTCAATGGTTTTAATGAGGAAGAAGTTTATATTGAAGCCCCCCCCCTATTTTGAAGATTTTAACTTACCAAATCATGTTTTCAAACTCACCAAAGCCTTGTATGGACTTAAACAAGCTCCAAGAGCTTTTCTAATTGACCATGCTTTAGAAAAAGGAAAAGTGGACATAACTCTATTTATTAAAAACTATAAGCACGATCTTCTCCTTATGCAAATTTATATGGATGACATTATATTTCGTGCTACTAATAAGGAGTTGTGCACTGAAATTTCTAAGTGTATGCAAGGGGAGTTTGAAATGAGCATGATGGGAGACTTAAAGTATTTCCTAAAACTTCATGTTAAGCAATGCCAAGATGGTATTTTTATCAACCAATTTAAGTATACTCAGAAGATGTTAAAGAAGTTTGGAATGAGTGAAGCAAAAGCAAGTAAATCTCTAATGAGCATAACTATAAAACTTTCTTTAAATGAAAGTGGTAAGCTTGTTAATCAAAAGAAATATAGAGGTATGATAGGTAGTCTTCTCTATCTAACTGCTTTTAGACCTACTATTATGTTTATCATGTGTATGTGTGCTTACTTTCAAGCTTCACCTAGAGAATCTCATTTATCTACTGTAAAACACATTTTCAAATACTTAATTGATACTTCTTCCTATGGCTTGTAGTATCTTAAGGGTACTTCATTTGACTTCACTACTTTTTATGATGTTGACTTTATTACAATGTGTTAGATAGAAAAAGTACTTATGGAACATGTCATTTCTAAAAAAAATTTTTGGTTTCTTGGTTTAGCAAGAAATAAAATTATGTTGCATTATTTAATATTGAAGCTGACTATGTGTACGGTTGTACGACTATCATGTATGCCTATATGCTTTGATGTTTCTTAAAAATCTATTTTTTATCTCTCACGATACGACCGTATGGTTAATGGTACGCACTTACACAATGTTGTATCCCTAATTTCATAACCCTAAAAATAAAATTTTCTTATTTTTATCACCATTCTAAACTCAGTTCTTCCATTTCTGGCGACCATTTTCACATTTCCGACCTCAAATCTCATTATTTTTGTTCATTCTTCACTCTAAATCAATGAGTTTTTAAGTTTTCTTCGTTTTTTGGTTTGCTCTTCACCATTCACCGTTCACTTCCTTTTTCCATGCCAAACATGTTTTCCACTCCAAATTCACTTCGTTCTTGCAATTTTTGGTGTGGGTTCATTTCATTTTTATTAATGTATTCAATATTTTTTTGATTCTTATCGATTTCTTTGATTTTGACTTTGTGTTTGAATTATTTGTCCTGATTCCACTTTCTTTTTTAGTTTGATTGACTATTTTTCTACATATCAACTCGTGGTGGTTCAACTTCCTAAACCTGAGATAAAGGTAAACATATATAAACTGAGGAAAGCAAAGAGACTTTTCTTATTTTTTGCCCTCCTCAATTTGGAAAATGCAAAACTATACTTTTGAGAAAATATTTTGCTCCTTCTTATTTTACGTTTGTTTCTACTCTGCATATAGTAGGATTAGAAACTGAGGTTAGACATTATTTAGATAATGTTGGTTGGTCCATTCTTACATTCGTAGATAATCAATGTATACATGTGGGGAGTCACACATCTCGGACGTGGGAGTACTGCACGCTGTTCGGCGTTAGATGCCGTGGTGCTTGCTCTCGAGTGACTGAAACCATGGTTAACCTGCAGGACCTAGAGAGATCGCGTCGAGAAGTGCTATGGAGTCGCCACCCGATCCATTTTTACCAGCTCGATTGAGTGATTAGAATGAACCGGGAAATTAAACC
>CANYBF010123937.1:0-10420 GCA_948192965.1 Dalechampia spathulata | reverse complement strand
CACATCATGTACATGATATGCCATACATCATCTCACATGCCATACATAAGGTATATCACTTACTATGCCATGACATGCATATGCCATGACATCCATCATTTTACATATCATGCATATGATATGTCATTCATGCATACGCATTGCATACGCTATGCACCCCAACGCTAAAATGAACCCAAAACATTAACGCATAACGCTATACGCTATTCGCTATAATATGTGCTTACATATTAGGTTATCATATCATACATATAATATGTCATACATGCTCACATGCCATGCATATGCCATGATTACTTTTATCGCTATATCACATGTCATGCACATGCCATGCCATCTAAATGCCATATAGCTTTACATGTCATTTACGTACAACTTTGCAAATCCATATAACGCGCTGTGTGCTCACATTTACGCTTGCTTGCTTGCTTGCTTAGGATAATTAATTCCAACTATAATGGTAAAATTGATCTTGGAAACTCATAGAATAGATCTCCACCACCCGAACCCAACCTCTGAAGGGTTTAACTAGCACTCATGCTATGGGTCGGTTGGACCATCCGGAACCATCCGGTGGCGACTCCTTGCAACTTTTTCGAGTCCGTATCATTCCCTAAGGGAACCCCTTAGGAAGACTGCGCTTTCGCTCCAAGTGCGGTCCCCGGTCCGTGACTTCGCAAGCCTCGCTCTGGGCTCCGGCAGAAACCGACGCTCACAGTGGTACGACCGTACGTGAACTCGTAGGAAAATTTGTATATCAGGAAACTTGAGTTGGTACAGGCGTACCAAATGATGGTACAGCCGTACTACAGTTCCCTCCCATTTTCTAATGGCTAGTTTTGAATCCGTACAGGCGTACAAATATAGTACGGCCGTACGCGACTTAGAAATTAGGTTTTAAAGTCTGAGAAATGACTAGTTTTCAAAACATAACTTTTATACTTTCTTTACTAACGAAAATACACTTGTAGACCATTCATTTTTGAGCTATTCTCACCTGTCACAAGTAAGTTTCAAGCTTGTTTCTTCATTTGCTCTTTGTGTATAATTGTAATCTTTGTGGGGTTAGTGTGAGATTAATCCATTGGGGATTATTGTGTATTTGAGTTGATTGTAAGGTTGAAATTGTAAAGGTTAGAGTGCAAGCCTTGAAAACACTGGGGATTGGATTCATTTGTGAATCCTTTGTTGTAATAGATTGAATTTTAGTGGAACCCTAAGTTGAGACTTAGGAGAAAGTAGACGTAGGCAAGAGTTGGCCGAACCATTATAAATCGCACGTGTTGCCAGCGGTTCTAGGAATTTCACATGATAATTAATTAAATAAGAAAAATAATTGTATCAGATGGCAATTTCATTATAACCTCATCATAGGCTCATGCATTCCTTGAAGGAGCCCTTTAGAATGATCTTTATTTTCTCTAAGCGGGTCCATAGTATAATGGTTGTAAATCATTTTGGATGAATTGTAAATCATTTTGGATGAATTAACACTATGTTCATAATAAATTAAAATGATAATGTTTTATTTATTATGAGAATATAATAATATTTAATTTTATTGTAAACTTTACTAATTCTATTAATTCTATTTAAAAAACTAACGATTATGATTATGATGATTAAGAATGATAGTGTCAACTTGATTTTATGAAATTATTACACCTAAAATCAATTAAATATGAAAATTTAGATTTTATTGAATTTGAACTTGTATAAAACTTGAATCTATTTCAATAAATATGGATTGATTAGGTATCATTCGTACCCACTTGAATATACACTAAAACTCATAATACATAGATAAAAATTTATTAAATATTGAAATAATTTATTATGGATAATGGGTATTTATCATGTTAGACAAATAAGTTTGAAAACATAAATCAGTTAAATATTTGATAGATTATGATAACATATGTCACTATAAGTTTAGTTTAGAATTTAATATTTTGCAAATCAACAACATAAGTAAAATAATTTTTTTTAATATGTAGACAATTCATGCTAGACAAAAAGTATCTATCATTTATATATTGAATAAAATTGATATCAAATATAAAATTCAAGATAGAATTAAGATATTTTTGAATTAAAGATGTTTTCATAAAATTTAACTTATTTCTATTTTATTATTGATATTTTTTAAGAAAAGTGCTCTTTTTTTTTTATCATTCTAATAGGAATCCAAATTTGCAATAATGAATTTTGAAAGATATTTACACTATTAAATTATAAAATCATTAAAAAGTGCTTCTTTTTTCTGGTATATATAGAAAAATTATTATCATCATTATTTTGCAACATACAAAATGATAAAGAATTATGAGAAGGAAATACTTTCAATTCTTCTAAATATTCATTTGTATTAATTGATTATATTTGCTTTTATTTGAAATATTTGTATTAATTTATATTAATATAATCTGATTTGATTTTTGAAACATTCTAATTAGTTAAGTTTGATCAATGTTTTAAAGAAACTAAATCAATATTGTTTTGAAACATTTTAAATCAATGTTCACCTCTAATTATTGTAACCATTGTTAAAATCATATTATTTTAGGACTAAATCTTAATTCTAATTCATAACGAATAAGTAATGTTCTTATTAATGAATTAATAATTGGAATCATATATAAATAACTATAAATTGATGTACTCGAAATATTTTAAATTTGAATTGATAAATTTAATGCCAACGTTGGCATAATAATATTTCATGAAATAATAATAATAAAATGATCTTTATTATTAATAATGGGATAGAGAGTTGATTCAAATTCAAGGGGATTAGCATTAAAGGAGAGTATAGTACGAGGTAAAAAGAGTCTCATGCTATAAACTACTATAAACTTCTATAAAAGTTAGGGCTTCAATTTGCTAGTTCTAGTATTTTCTTCATCCGTGATCATCACTATTTTCATATATCTTTCACTTCTATTATCAACATTCCATTTAGTGTCAAGGTTTAAGTTTTTTGTACTCAAAGGCAGAATATACATTTCATATTTATATTTTATTTATATAATTTTTAGGGTGTGATGGATGAAGCATATTGATGTCTACTCCTATTGGGTCTAACTATGCTCTTATGCCTTTCTAGGGGGGAGTGACTAGTTGAACTTGGATACCATATTGGAAGCTAGTCATATAATATACATTGGTGGTGCTTATCTTTTATGTGAGTTTATGTATGATTTTCCTCTTTACCTACATATGAAGCATGATTACTGAATCTATGTATTGATTTTATTAATCAATGAGAGAAGTAGTCATATTTATCTTTAATCATCAGGTCTCATTATGTTTATTTATGCTTTATCATGTGATGCTTATATTATGACTTATGATTATGGTTATCTTGCTATGTGATATGTATAATTGTATCATGCTTGGCTATGCATGCTATAGACAATTTTACCAACTTAAATATGGGAACTAACCCTTTTCATATGTGACATATGTAACTAATAAATTGACTTGTTAAGGTAGCATCCAAAAGCAAGCACTACATGGGTTTGTAATAGAGGCTTTAAGCTAGACTTGTGACATCTAGCATCATCATCTCTCTTTTATTCATGTTTATACTTTTAGCTTTTGATGTTTTACTTTAAATTTACTATTTTCATTGTTATACTATATTTTTTTGATAGATATATATATTTATAGATATATATCATACAATATATATGACAAATAAATGTTTTATCAATATATAATATACAAGATAAATGTATTTATTAATGTATAACATACAAGATAAATGTATTTATCAATAAATAACATACAAGATAAATGTATTTATTAATATATAATATATATATTTATCATTTATATCAAAATATATAGATAAATACATTTATTTATCATGTATATTAAATGGTATATACCCATAAATACATATATCTACTAAATTACATAGTATTAAAATTTGAAAATTAAACAATAAACTTTGAAACAAAAATGTAACTTTTAAATATTTTTTGATATTTCATTTTAAAATTTATCGTTTATTTATCTTTTTTCTTGCTTTTTTATTTTTTTAATTTATATTTTTTATTATGATAGCTGGTGATGTGATCAAAGGTCACCAAATACTGATGATTATGTCAATGATAGTATGCAACAAAACTGATGTTAATGATTGATGATAATAATGACAATGAAAGTTACTGATAATATTGACAGTTAGCTAGTGGTAAGCAATAATAATGATTAGTGTTTTATTTTATTACATAAAGGATATATTTGATATTTTTAAATTATATTTGAGATAAAAACATAATTTTAAAGACTTTTTAAAATTTTGATATTCTTTTAAAGTACAAACCTAAAAGTCACCATTTTGTTAATTATCCTAAAAAATTAATAGAATTGTATAATTTTCAAAAAATATTATCAAAAATACTTAGAATTATTGAAAAAAATAGACATGCATTAGCTAACTAACAATGATGAGTTGTAATTAATATAAAGATTTGTTTGGTTAATCTGTTGCTTATAGCTAGTAATTGATAAGGTATTCGATGGTAGTTAGAGGGCTTATGCATAAGAGATAAGACAAGTGATTATTAATGAAATTGGAGGTATTAATTTTTTTCTCCTTATTAATGAGTTTCATGATAATTCAATGAAAAAATAGATGACTATAATTATGAGATTTGTGAACAAACGATGAGAGGCTATTGAAAGGTTTCTTTATCTTGAGCATGTTATTGACTTTTCAGCTTTTTCATTAAAGGTGCATTTGGATAGTTTATTTGCTAAGTATGGTTAATCTATTTTTAAACTTCAAGG
The DNA here is from genome assembly GCA_948192965.1 of Dalechampia spathulata. Lineage (NCBI taxonomy): Eukaryota > Viridiplantae > Streptophyta > Magnoliopsida > Malpighiales > Euphorbiaceae > Dalechampia > Dalechampia spathulata. The sequence continues at coordinate 5,620 of CANYBF010123937.1, read as the reverse complement.
TCAGGGATACGATAGAACATCAAATATAATATGGTGGTTTAATGGATTAAAGATATTAATTTTGAATGAAAATTTATGTGCTTTTTATGTTCATTGTATTGATCATCAATTACAATTGGTAATTGTTTTTGTTGCAAAGAATGTTGTGATTGTTAGTGAATTTTTTAATTATATCAGCATGATTGTGAATATTGTAATTACTTCATGTAAAAGAAAAGATGCATTATTTTAAAAGTAACATGAGAAATTGTGAAAAGGTTAGAGAAAGGTGAAATAATTTCAAGAAGAGACAAAAATTAAGAAATTAATCTTGCAAGACTTGGTGACAATCGATGGGGTTCACATCATATAACTTTGATTTGTTTATTTATAATGTGGGAATCAATGTTGAAGATGTTACAAAATGTGTGTGATGATGGGAGTATTCTAGATCAAAAAGGCACAACATCAGGTTTGTTACAAAGGATGAAGAGCTTTGAATTTATTTTCATCTTGCATTTGATTATAAAAGTATTGATTTTGACTAACGAGTTATCATTTTCTTTATAATAAAAAGATCAAAGCATTATTAATTCAATGAGTTTGATTATGAATATAAAAAATCTTTTTCACAAATTAAGAGAATAGATGAAATGTATTTATGGAAGAAATGAATAACTTTTATGATACAATATTTATTCTAGTGCCAAATATGAAGGATAACATACCGATTAGAGGTCATTCAAGGTGTAAAGGGCAATCTGTTACTTATTATTATCATGTTAAGATCTTTATTACTATAACTGATTTGATTATTAGTGAAATGAATAACTAATTTTGTGAAACATTTATAGAGTTATTGCAATGTATTGCTTATCTTAATCTAACAAATTTTTTGCTAAATTTGATCGTGACATGCTTTTTCGACTTGCTGAGATTTACTAAGAGGATTTCTTTGTATTTGATTATGTAGTTTTGAAACAACAACTTGAAACATATGTTTATCATATAAGAAATAGTAATAACTTCTTAAGTTGTCAAGATCTTATAAGTCTTGATATGGAAATGGTTCAATCAGATAAACATTTGATTTTTTTATTGGTTTATCATCTTATTGAGTTTGCATTATTCTTACCGATGATAACAACAGTAGTTGAAACAACATTCTTAGTAATGAACATTACTCAGACAAACTTGCAGAATAAGATAGGTGATAAATAGTTGAATGTCATGATGATGTGTTATATCGAATAATGGATATTTACAGCAATTAATCAAGAAAAGATTCTACAATATTTTTCATAACATGCAAAATTAAAGAATTCAACTTCTTCCTTGTTCATTTTAGTAATAGCATGTTTATTTCTTTAAAAATTATTATAAACATATTAGTGTTTGAATTATTAATGAAATTTTTATTTATTTTTATATATATTTATTTAAAAATTTAGCCTTCTCTATTGAATTCCTAGCTCCACCACTGATAATAGTTGATAGTGTTTAGCTATCATTGGTAGTTAACTATTATAAAATATTTGATAAATTATAATTAATAATAATTATTTATATTTATAATTATTATTATAAATATAAAAGTAATTTATAAAAATATTAAATTTGTATTTTATTTTTTCTATAAATGTATCAAATTTTTTATTAATAGTGCGTTTTTTTCCTTTATATTTTGAGTTGGTGTTAAAGAATTGATACTTTGAATATATATTCAATATATATATTTTAAATAGTAATTATATAATTTTTAAAAATATTAAAAAATATATATTTTATATATAATACATATATTATATATATGATTTTCTGTTTGGAAAAATTTTGAAAAATAGGTTACAGCAAGACATCAACTTTTATATATTTTTCAAATATTTTAACTTTTTTTTTATTTTTTATAAAATATCTAGGATGTAAATGAGTTGAATCGAGTTAAATTTTATTTTATTCAAGTTTGGTTTATTTATAATCAAGCAAGCTTGAGTTGAACTTTTCTAATTTTTTGATACATAATAAGCTTAAACAAGTTTAATTAAACCTTAAACACATTTGATAAAAATATACTATAAAATAAATTATTTATTTTAAAAAATTGTCAATAAAAATATTATATTTCATGAATATTTATAATTTTATATTAATAATTGAATTAATAAATATTTTTATGCATTTATATGATTATATATTTATATATTTAAAATTAAAATTTTTTTATATAAATTAATAAATTAGATCAGGAGTTCTTATTGAACTAGTTTATAAATTCAAACAAATATTAGCTATTTTGAACTCAACTTATTTATTAAACGAACTTAAATGAATTTTATTCAAATTAAATTTTGAATAACTCATAAACAACTCAATTCATTGTAATGGTAAAAATACCCAAAAAAGAAAACATCCACTAAAAGCAGTTATCAAGCATTACATGTTAGAAAACAGGCTTTATTGCAGAACCAAATATGTTACAGAAGAAGCTTCACTGGAGAACCAAATTGATCTACCGGAAGTTGCGGCCTGCATTCATTCCTTTACAATTTTTATTTGTTATTCTCTTCATACTTAAAAACACAATTTCATGTCTAAAAAATTAATTGTCAAGATTAGACATTCAATAATTATTATATTTTTATGAATTTGTATACAAAAGTTCTAGAATATATTATATATATATGGGTTTAATATAATTAATAAAAATATTTTTAAAAATGATTCACATATTAATCTTGTAGTCCATTTACATGCATCAACTGTTGTACTGTGAGTGTCATTAACTACACTTCACTTCACTTCTGGTGGTGTTGAATTTCATTAAATTTTTAATATTTGTTATATTATTTTGTTTAGAAGACTCATCATCATAATTAAGAATCTTCTCAACTTGCCAAGAATAATGAAATCCTGCTGTTTGAATAGATGATTCAAATCCCACATGGAGAAGAATATGAGATTTAAAAAAAGAAAATAAGAAAAAATGATTATTACATTGTAATTTTCTTACATTACAACACTCAAAATCATATTAACATTCGATAAAAACAGAACATAATCACTCAAACAAGAATTTAAGACAAACACAAAAAGTTCAAGTGGGTTTCATGTCCTGAAACAAAGCAGACCATAAAGATTCATGTTGATAATCATCAACCATCATCCTTTCCTTGTTACAACTCAACGGTTTAGCCATTATAGGACTCTTACTACCTCCGACCATGAAATTTTGCCCTACTCCTCCATCAGAACCACCGTAAAACTTTGGACTCCTATAAGCAAACACCAATCTGTCATGCAATTTTCCATCCAATGGGCCAGAATATTTGAATCCATTGGTATGATTACTAACCATCAAATGTTCAGGTATTCTTCCATCCAACGGTCCAGAAAGCTTCAGGATTTTTGGGTTTTGGGTGAAATTTTCAGGCATTAATCTTCCATCCAATGGCCCTGATTTTGCTTGTCTTCTTGGCTTGATTCCTGAAACATGGATCCTTTGTTGCTGTTCTTTATATGGACAAGGCTGTGGTAAAGATTTAAAAGCTGATTCCTGATCATGAAAAACCAACTTACTGATACATTTTTTGATACTTTTTCTGGTTTTGTTGATGACATTCTTGAGCTTGGAAAGCCTGATAGAATTGCTACCATTTCCTAACCCAGCTTCCTTTCTGGCAAGTTTGAGGATTTCAAGCCTGTGTTTGGCAATTGAAATTCCCATGCTTTGAAGAAATTCATGGTTGAAGTAGGATAAATCTTCTCTTTGAAGCTGATTTCTTGCAAAAGCGAGGCCATATTCATAGGTTAACGATGGCTCAAGATTGCTTCTTGATAACCAAGAAAACCAATCCATCGGCTAGCAATATTGGCTAGTCCTTGGATGATGATTTTTGTGTTATAAGAGAACAAAAGGAGAAGGGTTCTGAATATAAGGAGGTGATGGTCATGTGGATGAGATTAATATTTATGGTTGCATGTGATTTTTGTGAGGTGGTCCTCCTCATCTATATTTATAGAAGTAGATAAGAGTGAACAAGAGTAAGGTGATGTCAAACGTTGTAAATGTGCCCTAGTTATTTACAAGCTATTCATCCAATAAAAATTCATTGTAAATTCTGTGTAATAAATAAATTAAAATTAAAATTAAATAATGCTTATCTTATTTAAATTTATAAATCAATAAAAAGTTATAAACAACACAAATAATAGTGATTAAATTTTAGATATATAATTTATATATTTATAATTATGTATGTATTTATATTTAATTATTATTATAAGAAGATAAATTTCATAATATACTACTATTTTTTTTGCTTTTAAAAATAAAATGATGTATATTAAGTTGATCATTGTTGAATTAAAGTGAACTAGATTTTAAAGGCATAGTTGAATATACGCATGTTCCTGAAAATGGCCTCGTGAGGAATGATGATCTCATTTATAACCATCATAATCTTTTGTATCCATTACATCCAACAAAAAAATATAAATAAATCGATGTTTTTTAGGGAAAATTGAAGAGCTCGTATTCAACACCGAACCACAACATGTAGTTGAATAAGTTGGGATTGATTATTATAATATTTACTTGCATTAAAGCTGTTTGGTAGTTGAGATATTGAGAGTGACAACAAGAAATGTGGAAGTTGATGTTGTCTTGTTTTTCCCATTTATTCTTTTCAAACGCCATTCATTTTTCAAAAATTATTTAATTTAAAAATTTAATAATCTATATTTCTAATGAATTTTGAGATTATTTCATTGGAATTCTTATCCTAGAGTAAATAATATTGAATTACTAGCTGCTACGTTGGAGATTAGCGATGCGTATATGAAGAGAAGCCGAGTGTAGTTTGCTTGTTAATGATTCTCAAATAGCTGAAAATATAAATATTCATTAATTTTAATGTATTTGCTATGGTAATTCAACTTTACTTTTTATTGAAAGAATACTTATCTAACTTTGTTATTATCTAGTGTATTGGGATTCATAGCTGGTATGCTCCCACCAGGATTAACCAAGCAAATTCGGGGTATTGGATAATTGACACTGGCGGAGGCATGGTGCCCCTAGCCTCCAGATTTATAATTTTTATGGAAAAATAAATTATTTTTATTTTTAATTAACTTAATTTTATTATTCATAAATTTTATATATAATTTTTTATTATTTTATTATTTATTTCAATATTTTATAATTAATAAAAAGATTAATTATGGAAATACAATAATTGAAGAAATTATTTTAAAATTATAGGATACATGAAAGTATTTACAAAATTGATTTTTTTGCTTTTCTTTTTTTCAAAATTACTTTTTTATCTTTTTTATTTTTTAAAATACAGTTTTTCTATTTTTAAATATTTTTTAGTTTTCTATTTTTTAAATACATAATACATTATTTCCTATAAAAATATATTTTGAAATTAAAAGTAGTTATAATATAGAAGGTATATTATTCTAAATTAATATTTTAAAATTATAATTTAAAATTTTGGGGTTTATAATACCAAATGACACTGTTCTTTTGTCGGTTTCCAAAATGGTCACTGATTTCAATTTTTTTTCTTTTCAGTACTTGAACTTCAATTTTTTTGCTTCCGGTTGATTAAATACACACGTGGCAGACCGGCAG
>CANYBF010123780.1:0-10329 GCA_948192965.1 Dalechampia spathulata | reverse complement strand
TGTTAGCTTTTAATACTTATATCTTATATATATTTATATCTTTTATATATATATATATAAATATAAAAATATATATATATATATATACATACATGCTAAATTAAAAAATCATATACTTTTATTCAAAATTATATTGAAAATATCTTTTTTTGTAATTTCATGTTTAATAATAGTCTAACAACTATTTTTACCAAACATAAAATCTTTAAATCATTAAATAAACATCAAACAACTAACCGCTACTAAAACAGTTAAATCATTAAATAAACATCAAACAACTAATCGCTACTAAAACAGTTAAGTAAAACAGCTAACATCTAACAAAAACATTTAAAATTGGCAAACAGAGCCTTCATCTTCTGAAAATTGCCAAACAGAGCCTTCATCTTCTGGACCCATGGTCTAGCCACAGCATCCGGCCCAATTGGTTAGCTTCATTTGCTTCTTGCCTCTTCCAGGGGGAGGGGGAAAGGATGCTTTCCTTCCAAAAATGTTCCGATGCTTTGGTCTGTTGTTATTACTTTTCTTAACTATGTTTTCATCAAATCCAACTCTTTGTTGTTTCTTCTGAAGTATCGGATGATCATCCTTCAAAACTTGAGATTCTTCTGTTCGTTTGGAGCCCTCGGTATCCTTTTCAGGACCACCACTTTTATCTTTTACACTACTATGATTGGTTGTCTGCTGCTGCTCCTCTAGAACCGCTGCTTGGTCATTACCTTCACCTGGTTCTGGAGACTCGGTGATCGTCTCAAGCACAGCTTCTTCCTCGTCAACTTGGACTTTTTCAGGGAGAGAAATGGGAGGTGGAGGTGGTGTAGAAGTGTCTGGTGGAGGAGGAGGTAACACGATGGCGGTGGTCAACCGCACGACGGCCTCATAGAGGCGATCTTGCTGACACTTGAGGGTGTCGATTGCATCCATCATGTGATCAACCTTCTTTTCTAAATTTGCCAGAGCCAAAATTCTATCCTTAGTAGCTTTAGTTTGCCAAAGCGAAGGCATGGTTCTGGCTAATCAGAAATGAAGACCAGATCCCCTTTCGCTAAAATTCCTACACCTCGCACAAGACAAACCCTATATACACATACATACATATATGTCAGCGGAGCCAGACAGTCATAAGGGGGCTAAAACTGTAATTAAATATATATGAAAATAAATTAAAATTTCATTAATAATTTAAACATTAACGTGTTTACAATAATTTTTAAAGAATTAAATATAAAATATTGTAGAATCTTTTCTTCATCAATTCTTTTAAATATCTTTTATATTCATGATCAAATTTATTATATTAATAATATTTTAATATTTTTATTGTAAAAAAATGATAACTCATTAGTTAAAATCAGTATTTTTATTATCAAATGCAAGATGAAAATAAGTTCAAAATTCTCTAACAAATTTGATGTTATATCTTTTGATTTAGATGAAAATAAATGTTATAAAATATGATTTAAAAATGTATTAATTAATATAATTTATTTATTAATTAATAATCAACTCCTTATAACTCCCACCTAAGTTAATGACTTAACCCATTTAAAAATTTCTACCTTATGCATATTATTCGTACATATTTTTAAAATTTTGACAGCAATTTCTTATAGTTTTCTAAGTATATAACAGTAACTATAATAATTTGTCATGAATATCATGATATACATTACAAACCATTTCAGAAAACATATGAGTTATGCATAAATAAAATTTTAAAATATGTTTGAATTACGTATGATTAATATTCTATCAATGTAAGAGATAAAATTTTAAACTATCCAACAAGACAATTCAGTGGATTTTCATAATTCTAATGGAAAATCCACTAAACAGAAATTAAGTTTATAATATTTGTTAACTCATATTAAAATAAAAATTACTTTTAACAAACAAATAACAAATATGAAAATTAACTAGCAAATTCAATTAAATTAAAACTATAGTAGATCCAATAATATTTCATTCTATTAGTATAATCAATTGAGTAAAATAAATATTATCACACCCTCATTTTTAGCACGTAGAGAAATAATAATTTCAGTGATGAAAATTCTTCCTATACGATCAAAAATTTGGCAATGACGTAAAATTATGGAAAATTACACATTTTGAGGTGATATTTCATAAATATTATGAAAAAAATATGAAATATTTATCGGGATTAAGGAATGACGATAATTTAATAGCAAATTAAGTCAAATATACATAATAAATTTAAGGGTATTTCATTAAGTTGATCAATTGAATATACGAATATTAGAGTGTGAGAATTTACGTATGCATGGAAATGCATGTAATTGAGGAAATGAGATGAATTATATTTATTTATTGGTGTATGTATAATTTAATAATTAAGTATGATTAAGGATTGTATAAATAAATTATATGTATAATATATATATACATGTATAATTATACATATACAGATAAATAAGGTTTAATGTATAATGGAGTGAATAAGTGTCATATACCTATCGTCAGGAATATTCGGTATAAATAAATGTAATTTTTATTAAAAGAATTATTTATTTAAAGGAATATTTGATACAAATAATTAAATATTTATTTATTTATTGGTGTATGTATAATTTAATAATTAAGTATGATTAAGGATTGTATAAATAAATTATATGTATAATATATATATACATGTATAATTATATATATACAGATAAATAAGGTTTAATGTATAATGAAGTGAATAAATGTCATATACCTATCGTCAGGAATATTCGGTATAAATAAATGTAATTTTTATTAAAAGAATTATTTATTTAAAGGCATATTTGATACAAATAATTAAATATTTGATTATTAGGTGATGGTAATTGGGTAGTTATGATATATATAAATATATATATAGGATGTTGAAATAATTTTTGGGGAACGAATAAAATATTTTTATATTGTATGTATAACGTGTATAAAGGAAAATATTTTATGAGATTCATATTTTATTTTATCATATTTTATTTTATTTTATTAAATTATATTAAATTATATTATATTTATTATATTATATTATATTATATTATATTTTATTATATAATATTATGATTTATTATATTAGTGAAATTATAAGAGTGATTATTAAATGGGTAGTTATTATATATATATATATATATGTATATATGTGTGTATTTAGATATAATATTAAATTATTAAATACATAATAAAATAGTTGATAAAAGATACATACATACATGTATATATGGTGTATGTTTAGCATAATGTATAAGTATAAGATACAATATTGATATAAATAAGTTAGACTAATTAAAAAAGGATTTGAGGTTATAAGAAGTGTCAGTGTACGTGTGAGTGTATGTTAATTTAGTGCAATTGTTTTTTTCTATTATTATTAAGAATTAAATTGGAAAAAGGAAGACCACTCCTTTTCCATCAGCTAGTTAAACTGCAGCCTCCTTATCGTCTTCTCCCTTTTCATCAAAAGAACAACCCAACACTATCACCATCACATCTTTCCTTCTTTATCTTTTTCTTCTTTGTTTTCATCTGCATATTTTTCATCTTTCCTCTCTGTAAGATTTACGGAAACAAATGCTCATAATTCCTCCTTCTTTCACCGTAATATTTTTTTTCTTTTAATTAACTAAACATTATGTTAGGTGGTTATGAGGATAATCAACTATATAATCAAGCAATTTAGACAAGGGAAAAACGATTACAAATTTATGCTTTTTAGTTGATTTCTTAATAAATGGATCGGTAAATAAATTATTAACTTACCTTGATTGTTAACATGTATTTACATGTTCTATTTTATATATTATTTTTACTACATATTACATGAAGGATAATATTTAATAATGAAATTGAATTTCTTAGGATATATATTATAATCTATGATAATATATATTATGGTTTTCATATTCATAGATTATGATGAAATGTTATACTGTGATGAAATTGAGCATGATAGTGCAAATTATATATGTGAATATTTAATACTATTGAAATTAAAATTTATTATTAAAATAACAAAGATGATTAATAATAATAATAACATATGATATATGGATGATAAAAAAATATTCTGAAGCATTATTATTGATTAAAGTTATGATTATTAATTATTATTATAACCTGAATTAATTGTTAAAGGAAGTGATTTTATAATGAGGTTCTTTTTCACTATGATAGTATCATATCATGATTATGGTTGATGGTTAATATTTTAGAATAATAATTAAAGAATGTAATTAATATTACATGATATCGTGATCTATTAAATAAAGTTGTTATATACAAAATTTTAGTAGCAATTAATATGGTGCATTATGAATTAAGAAATGATTATGTTTTTTTTATATATTTAATGAAATTGATTGAATATGATATTATATTTTGATACTTATATAATTTAAATGTGACATATCCATCTATTAATTACATGTTACGCAATGAATTATACAAGTAAGAAGACATAAATGTGAAATAGTATAAAGAAGTTATAATATGAGAAAGTAAGAAAAGAAATGGTTATAAAGGTTCGATAAGTACTGGTATATGTTATTAATATATCATGAAGGTATTAAAGACTGTTAATATCAATGAATGGATGATATGGATACTATATTGAATTGGATGATGTATAATACATTATCATGGTGCACATATATACTCATTATAGTATCATAACATAAAGCATATATATCATGTCATGAAATATCAATTGACATATTCATAATCATGACATGATATGGAGAAATAGTGAAAGAGAAAAATGAGCGAAAGTGAGGAAATGATAAATGAAAAGGGTACTTGGGCATTATGAAATGAATCCCTACGGGAAATGAATGGAAAGGAAAATGAAATGAAATTAATGTGAAATGGGTTCCAGTATGTTGAACCACAGAAATGATATGAAATGAAATGAAAGATCCAGTACCAAGAGCGCATATGATATGAATTGGCCCAGTATGTAAAAATGGTAAATGAAATGATACAGGAAAATAAGAGAGAGAATGCATGACATGAATGCATTCTTATAAATAACATTTTTCATTCATGCATTATGAAAGTTCAGTGGATGATATAATGAAAGCACTACGAGTGCACATATATAAATGATATAGAAACATATGGTTTCTTTCATGGTATGTTATTCAGAGTAAGAATGATCATGATGATGAAATGATAAATGCATCACAATCGTGCTTATATGGGTATGGCATTAAATATGAATTATGGTATAGAATGATGGATTATGTTGTAGATGTATTTATAAATAATTATTAACAATCCTAATGTGATGGACATAGTTATATAATAGAATTTATGGAAATGTTTAGATGAAATGAAATAGTAGATATGAGTATATGATAAATAATATGGTATATATGATTTAAGATTTAATTGCTTATAAAATTAAATGAAAAAAATAATGTTATAAGAAATGAATGATATGTATCATGGAAATAAATTTAATAAGATATTGTTATGAAAGAACAATGATATGAATATCTTAGAGAACAAATAAAGGTTGATAAATTTGAATTGTTCAGGAAAAAATATTTTTATGATTTATTTTCTATGTTATGTTTTAAGCACCACTGAGTTTTATACTCAGCGTTCATCATTTGATGGATGTAGGTTAATAGATGGTTGGAACGTGTTTGGCACGAATTGGAAATTATTATTTGCGGGCGTGCCAGAGGTTGAACCTCAATAAATGCGCCTGGCGATTGTGAATTCCCAAGCTCCTTGGAACAATTTGCTTGGACGTGTGTATATTAGCTCGTTTGGAATTAGCTCTAGGGAAATGCAAGCAATGTAAATATTTTGATGAACTTGTATTAAAAGATTAAGAACTAAGCTTCAAACAAACTGTAAATGAAAGTGAACAGAGCTTTGAAAGTCGAAAATGCTAGTCTTTGTTGTGTTGTTTTTGCTTTGATTGATTGTCCCTCATTTCTCATGCTTGTTTTTCCTTTTAATCTCTAGTCCTCCAACTGCTGACACCGTGCTGAAACCATGAAACCACGTAACTGTAACCGTCCTCTCCTTTTGCCTACTCCATGTCCCACGTTCATGAGCTATAAGAACAATTAACTGCTAATCCAAGCTTTATAATTAGCCAGTTAATTAATTACTTAAGCTTCCATAATTAATAATTTAATTAATAGATCATATTAATCAAATTAATTTATTTCAGCTTGTATCATTAATTAACTAATAAATTCAGCTCCAAATTTAACCTTAGGCCCAACAAATGCCCCCTGTATACTAATGGCTTTGACCCAAAAAAGAAGCCATTACGTATGAATTTCTAGTCTTAAAAAACCAGGCCTTATTCTTCATTTCCTTATCTTCAACACCATGAATCCATACAAGCTGAAAGTTCAATTCAGTGCCCTGGACGATTGGTTCTGGGTAGTGGAAAATGAGAAAATAAAAGCCTTAGAAGAGGAGGTCTGGAGAAAAAACTGATCCATGGGGCCCAGTACCTCAAACCCTACTTCTTTTCCTCAAACCTCACTTTCACCATTTCAATCCCTTTGAATTCCCGCCCCTCAAAGCATCTCTATTTGCCTAAAACACATACATTCCCAAAATCCACCTCTGTTTCCACCGAACAACCCATTAGACTCCCTCCTTGCCAACCGATCCTCATCATCACCTGAGAGGCTCGCTACTGTCATGGGTCGAATATGAGACAATGCTTAAGGACCTGTGCGGCGCTTGTATTCGGACACTACCTTCAACAAGCCAGCCGATTAATTATACCTGCAGGCACAAAAGGAGGTTAGCTCCTTTATACATGATTGTCATAATTTTAGGACAAGCACATCTAGGCACATCATAGACAAGCATCACACGTAGCATAACATTCATCCCACAATCACAGCAAGGCACACATAGCATTGGTACATAGAAGAATAATGAGGCATGGATGAATAAGGCTACTTCTGTTATTGATAAACACTAGATCACAAGTAATTGATTTACATACTCTATGACTAGCTTTTTGGAAATAACAATAACATACATTCCTTCCAATCCCACTCTACCCATTTCATTTTATTTTTACATGAAAACCCTATCCGTCACAGCTACGACCACGCCATCATCGGAAAAGCCCACTGTGTTTCATTCTGAGAAGCTTGCTACTTTCTCATCGCCGTCGAAGGAGTTCATTGCACCCAACACCCTTACCGGGTTAACTCCTCCACCATCGCCGCCAGCTTTCAACGTAACTTCCAATTCCACCTATTCGGACCAAGGTTCCACCGAAAATAGTAGCAGCGAAGACACCATCTTCCTTGAAGCAACACCAGAATAATCGCATGAGCAACACCAGAAAACTGAAATCGTATGAGCCCAATAATCTCATCGGACACCCGAACAACATCTACCAAGTTTTCTCAACCCCTAATCCTTTTTTGGTATCAACGCCGGAACCGATTGACACCTTTTTCTCTCTTCTGCCGACCCATCACCATCAGATATCGACGTAAACAATGAAAGAAACCAACACCGATAACGTCCTTATATTTCCCATCTGTCGCATTGATCTTTCTAAGTAAGCTTCCCTGATTTTTGACCCATAAAATTGATGCATGCATTTACTGTGGATCCGCTTTAGATGCAATCTTGGTACCATATTGGTATTTGGTTTGAGCGAGCAGTCCTTCGTTAAGCTCATGGAGACTTTATAATAATTGTTCTACTGGTTGCTTGCTTTTCGTTCTTTATCTGATGCATCGTGTACTTCACTTTCCTTCCGCTCTTGAGCAAATGCTTTATTCAGTCTCATGTTTATTTACATCCTCTCGTTTCTTCTTTGTTTCATCCCTGTTGGCATCTAAAAACCCCTGTTCTCCACTCTCTCAACATGTTCAACTGATTCTGCTGATTTCCATAGACCATATCTGCTGAAAGCTAATCGTATTGCTCCTGTTGGGGCTCTTTATTGTGTTATTCTGAATTTGCATACCTGTTCCCTTTTGTAATTCTCCAGTATACTCACTACCTCTGATGATTGTATATAGAATCATATTACTTCTGTCTTCTGATGATCCTCGATTGATGCCGTGCGTGCGAGTGGATATCCTTACATTGTATTGCGTTACTTGAGCATTTGCTTTCATTTTTGGCATTGAATTATTCCAGGGAATTCATTAACATATTATTGATCTGTTGAAACCTAAGAACCCTATATATAGAGAACTACCCATTTGATTCTGAAAGACCAAATGAAAGACCACCCCTAAATTCAATTCTTAATCACCAGATATCTCCCAGTACAGGATCAAGACCAAATAATAACAAAATCATATACCCCAAGTAATTAATCACCGAGAAATTAATCGGATAAATGACATCATGCTGTCCTAGCTGCAGGTAGTCCTATTATAACAATGTTGGCTAAAGTGAAATAAATTCAAACAGGAAAACAATAACTCTAAAACTAGACCCCTAAACCAAAATAAAGCCACGCCTAATAAACATAAAAGATACAGGTAAAAATACTATATTAATAAAAAACAAGATAACCCCTTATGAAGCTCGTAAATCCAAATGTTAACAACGTTATTTTAGACTACCAATTGTGAAATCAGCGAGAAATACGTCAAGTACCCAATTGGCCTTGATGTACCCACAACAGAATATTATCTGTTACCAAACCCGTTGAAACCATATGACCAACAAACGTACCAACACGATAAATAGCAGAATGAAGCAAAGACCCGTATTTAAAATAGTCCTAAACTAATTTATAAGGAAACTTTGAAACACCTCTTACGTCATACCAATTAAAATTTTAAAACAAAATTGAATCCCAACAAGTTAAAGCAAACAGAAACTTAAACTTTAAAACCCAAGATTTTAGCTAACCACTAAGGTTTAGAACGGAACCACAAGTTAAATAAAACAAAATGATTCTACAAATGAAACAAAGCAATATAATAAAACAAACCAAAACATCCAAGATTAAATCTAAACAGAAAAAAAAATCTGACCCTGGGTTGGATTTCTCTAAGGAATTCATATAAATTTGATACACTTTAACCTTAAATAAAATGATCCCTGCAGCTACATACCTCGGCACTCACAGGCTTATCAGTATAACACTTTTATACTATATATCAATTGTTTTGGGATGCTTACCTCACTTTTACTTAGAGATTGTTTCTCTGTGTTTTCTCAGGTATGGCATCCAACGCTTCCCCTCAGCAACCTGCCGTTCCCCTAAACACTGCTACTACTGAATCACAGGTAATTCATTTTTGATTGAAATTAAACACGTAACACATCCATAACATGATCTATTTTGTACTTTACAGACATCTTTGCAGCCCCTTCGGGTGTCCCGCCAGAACTTTCCTCCTGCCAATCCTGCACAGGCTGGGCTCCTTGAGGTACCTTTAATTCCCCAATTTATATTTGTTGCTGCAACTGACTTGGGTTACTCAAATTACATAAACTACCTTGTAGATGCTGAAACAATGTCTCCTCACTGACTTCCCACTACCGGATCCTCCTCCTCCACCAAGCATTATTTTCTTGTAAGTACCTGTATCCATACGTCTTATATGTTTTTACCTCACCTCTTACATTCTCATTCTGGTGATGTTCAGGACTGGAGAGGATTACTTAACTCCTTCATACGTAGGAGATGGTCGAAAACTCAATATAGGTCCTCTCCCCTTCTCAGAGCACTTCAGCATTCATATTCCAGTCAGCTTACCCCAGCTAAACACTACCTTCTCAAAAATGCGTTCCATCAAGAAGCCTTGGCCTCGTCCTAGCGATGAATAGCTTCAATGGATTGCTCGGCTGAGGCCTCAGTATGTACATGATTGGATTCGGATGGGCATCTTGGAATTGGTTGAGTTGTCCACGCAGGTTATTGAATTGGAGGAAGATTTAGTTGAGACTTTGCTTCATTTATGGAACCCCGACATCAATTCCTTTTTACTCTCATTTGGCTATATTTCAATAACACTTAAAGATGTTTTCATGATCACTGGTCTTCCTATTCTCAGTGATGAGTGTTTCGCTCTTATTGATCCCTCCTCGCCCAACTTGCCCAGTATCACCGTGAAGTCTACAGAGGATACTTCCTATTCCTCTATGATCAGGAATCGGTCCTGTAAAAATGGCCATCCCAACATGGAAGAGCATACCTATTTCTTATGGGTTTTGTTATGCAGGTACCTGTCGCACCCTAATTTTGGATCGGTCGGATTGATTGGGATGAAGCGAGCCTATCTCCTTGTCGTTTTGCCCTCACGGGCATCTTGGTTCATCCTGGTGCAGTTCAGGGTTCAATTTAGGGTTGTGTTTAGGTCTTTTTGT
>CANYBF010123749.1:0-23870 GCA_948192965.1 Dalechampia spathulata | reverse complement strand
TTGTGCAAACATGCATTAACGTGGGAAAACCAAAATTAAAAAGTCACGATCGTGACTTAGCTCTATTGTCATGAAAATCTAACATTTGGTATTCACCTCTAATTTCAAGTATTGTTCTTCATTCACAGAATGTCTCGAAGGATCAAACACATTGCAAAGTGCCCACAGGACAAAGGAAAAGCACCCGCTTCCTCCCAATCCTAACCTAACTTTGCCTCCCAATATGGCGCTCCATTTCCAATCCATTCTCCAAAAGAAGGTAGGTGATACAAACAAGTCTGTAAGAAAACTTTTATCCTACCGTGATATTTTGATTGGAGCCTATTAGAATAGCTCGAGGCTCAAGCCCCTCTGAAAGCATTTGCTTCCAAATTGGGCTAGAATAATTTCATTACTATTGAGCACCCTGTCTGCAAGGAACTCACTCATGAGTTCTACACTACATGCAAGCTGGTTGACAACAGGTTAGGGAGAATTCGGTTTAGACTAAGGGGAAAAACCATGGAAATGATCTATCAAATGATAGAAGATGTCCTAGACCTCCCTTAGTTGGGACTTACCTCCTCACACGCAGACTTTAGGTCCAAAACATTCTGGAATGAAATCACAGGGGGCCACATTCCCTATAATTCACATAATGCACCCAACCTCCTCATCAAGGACCCTGTCCTTATTTTGCTTCATAAATACATGGTTGTGTCTGCCTTTGCTAAGATAGAAAATAACAAGGTTTTTGTTCAGGAGCTTTTTCCAATGTGGTGTATGCTTAATGACTATCCTTATTGCACCATTTTTCATCTGATGAAAGGATTCCAGCGGATGGCACGACCGAGTAGCAGAAAACTAAGGTTAGGTCATATGGTCACTGCCATCGTTGACTATTTTGACATTGAAATGTCTGATCTAACCATTTTTCCATTTGAGAACTTTTTTTCCAAGTATTTGCAAGATATAGGACTCACCAGCAAACGCGGGCTCTAATTCAAAGCATATGCTGATAGAGATAGCATTAAACAACACCGCATTGAACTAGATTTTGATGATGAGAATGAGGAGGCAGACGAAGGCGTTACTGAGGAAGAGGATGGTGACCAGCAACAGTAGGAACAGCATGAGGCTCAACCCCAGGGAGCCTGAGCAACTGTTGACGCATCATTGGAGGAGCTACTGCTAAGAATCGAATAGGGCAATATGGACAATGCTGCTCGCCTCAACCGCGTCGAGGCCACTATTAATGAAATACGCCATGAGCAGCGTTATCAAAGGTAGAAAATGCTCCGATTCTTCAAAATTTCTGGCATCAACGTACCCTCTCCACCAAGCTCGCCACCACCACCAGGCAACTAAACTTCTCTTTGCTAGTTATGTTTTCTTTTTGATTTTTGCATGTTGTGTCTCATGTTTATGTTATTTTTTGTATTTTCACATTGAGGACAATGTGTTCTCTAAGTGTGGGGATGTTTCCTGTGTTTTGTTTATTTTTCTTTTCATAAATGTGTTTGTTTCATTTTGTCACTATGGCCTTGACTGCATGATTATCTTATAACTTTTGCATGAATAATCGCATGTGTTTGGTGAAATTGAAATTACTTTTGATAGCATGATCATTTGAAGGCTGGACATGGTTAACTCGTAATCACACTGATTTTGCAACTTCTCTCATATATTTAGTAGTTCAGTAGGAATTAAAAAGGTATAAATGTTTAGCCTAGATAACAAGCTTAGTCCTTCTATGATTGCACTACAAAAGAGAATACAACTTGTTAGCAATTGCCAAGTCATGTAGTGTAAGCAATTCCAAATAATGAAGCAAAGAGGAAATGAGTAAGGAAACAAAAAGTAAAAAGCAAAAATAATAATAAAAGGGGCAAAATGCTAACTGTTCCACTATCATTAGGGGTGCCCGATATTGGCCTTAGTGATATGAACAGCGTTAGTAGCCACTCGAGGGAAGGTAGAATGTTGAGTAACCGGGGATCATCGCCAAAAGCGTGGGATACTCGTGTTGAAAGACCTATCTCTCGAGCAAGAGCCTAACCCAAAATGCAGTACAAAGAAAATAAAAACCTTATGATCCTTAGTTAGAACAAAGTAACAAACAAAAGGAACAGCTCTCATTCATGATTAAGCAAGGATAAAGAGTTCTATTTTATTTTATAGTGCAATGGTATGAATGATTGAGATTGGTTATCTAGATTAAACAATTGTAGTTTTGCAAGACCTATTGAATTATTAATGTTATGAGAAGAATGGCATAAAGAGGAGTGAGTTCGAGTTAAGTGATGCCCGAACCAACTTATGCAAATTATTATATCATAAGTATATTTTAACTTCATTGTTTTAGCTGTGTTTCGTTTGTGTTATCGTTGCTTGAGGACAAGCAAAGAATTAAGTGTAGGGATGTTGATGTATGTCAATTTGCATGCTTATTTAGTTATGTTTAGTTAATGTTTAATGCTCATTCTGTTACATTTATGCTTTGATTTAGTAGAATTTGATGTGTTTGCGAAGTGTGTAGTGATAGAGAAGTAACAAAGGAAAAATGAAGCATTTTGGGACTTCAAAGAGCAAGTCACGATCGTGACAGAAAGATGCAAAGAAGACACCTCCAAGCAATTCACGATCATGACAGAAGCTAAGCTAAAGGAAGAGAGCCAACCAAGTCAAGTCACGGTCGTGACATTCAAAGTCATGATCGTGATAGAAGGTTTGAAGCCCGAGCACGTTCAAGTAAGTAAGTCATGATCGCGATTTGCAAAGTCACGATCGTGACTTCTCAATTATGAGCCATTTAAAGCATGAAATCTGCAGAAGATTGAGGGGGGAAAAAGGGATCTATGGGGAACAAAAACAAAAAACTTTAATGGAGACCTCATGGGCAAAGCAATCAATAAGATGGGCAAAAATACAAATAAATTGGAGTTAAAGTTGGAGGACCCCTACTCAAAGCATAAAAAGAGGATGGCATCTAGGGTTGAGGCATCATTCACCATCTGCACCAGCAGCTCTCTTGATCTCTTTAGCAATTTTGTACTGTGTTCTTCTTTGTTCTTCCTTTTTCTTATTATATTTCTTTCTCAACCATAAGTGGCTAAGTACTCTTTGTAGGGTTTGAATTCAGAATCCCTTGTGGGGTTGATGATAGATTGTGCTTATGAACATTAATATGAGTGTTTAATTCTAAAGTTTGATTTTAGAAACAACCTCTGCTTAATGATTGCAACGAGAGTTGGATTGTTAACTGCTTGTTCATTAAGAGATGGCAAATCTACACGTTACTTTTTAATTGATTACTTATGCTTCGCGATTGCAACGAGAGTTGAATTATGAACTGCTACTCACTCTGATTAGGTAAATGTGTGTAAGAGATCTCCATATCCCTATTTCCTGTATGATAGCTTAATAGTTCCCCTAATTGGAAGACTCTGATTGTGATTAAGGAATTCTAAAGGTTAAGGTGGAATTTAGTTGGTTTCACCTCGAGAGAGGGTTATTAATGCCACTGGATATTTTGGGTAGTAATAAGCACATGATTACTAGCCTCATTTGGTGAAGATGATTTCAAATCCTATGCCTTACACTATTGTTTAAACCTTATACTTGTGAGTTGCTACTATTTAACCTGCCTTGATTATTAAATACCTTCAAACATCAAACCATGTCGATTGCCTAAACAAACAAGAAAACTGAGTAGATACGGATAAACCATAAATCCTCGTGGGATCGATATCATACTATAATAACCTGTATACTTGCAGCTAAGTAGGAATCAAGACTACTATCGTAAACAAGTGATCAATATACAAAAAATCTGGCAACTCATGTAGTTAAAACCAAAAAGAGATAGAATAATGTCTTCAAACTCGTAGAGAATTCACACATTAGAACAACAGAAGACATTACCCATAGCATCACAGTATTCATCATAGTAAATCATAATTTAAATGAAGAAATAATACCAACAGAATAACCACAAAAAACTGTTTTAGTAAAATTTTCAGATTACTCCATAAAACAACAACAATATTGAATTTATTACAACCGGCCAGCATAGATATATTAGATGAGGGAGTATCCATACCTTGAAATTAGCAAGACTGATCAGTTGAAGAATTTGGAAAAATAAAAAGAGATCAAAACACTATAATATGACAAGAAAGAAAGAGGCCCAGAAATATTTAGAAATCCCAGTACTAATCCCGCAACACAAAGAGAAAATGGTAAAGCTGGAAACTGAAAAGCTTAACGAGCATGTGATGAAGTATAAGGCAACCACCTAAAAGAAGTGAGTTTGAGGAAGACATCAGATGGTTGCTTGTGATGATATCGGGTGAATGATGAGAACAAGGCTGGTTAGTTTAGTAATTTCAATGAAAGGTAAGTTGAGATTAGTGAGTTGCGGTAATCAAAAAAGATGAAACCGCACGGTGAGAAAGTGATCGATGGTCAAAGAATAGGTTTTAGGGATTTTGGAAGAAAATGAATTTGGGGATTTTGAAGAGGTTATGGGTTTTGACTTAAAAAAAGATAGAAATAAATAAAATTGAATAAAATTAAAGGAAATAACATTATATAAAGGAAGGAGCACACGTAACTTAACTAAAGCAATAAAAGAAAACACATTAGGACAAAAGAAAAGAGAGATGTCAAAGAAATAACTAAATAAATAAAACTAATAACATAAACTATGATCCAACACTAAATCTAAAAAACTACAACTAAGAAAAAATGAAAAGTGAGAATGAAGAGCAATAGATTTAAACAGTAACTGTAAATAAAAAATAACTTAAAATAAAATAAAAATAAAATTAAAAATGAAGTCAAAAGGAAATAGAATTAAAACCTAATCAAATGATAATTAAGCAATTGAAAATTAAATTCAAGCTAAGTAAATAAAGCCTAATAAATAATTAATAAATAACTACAGTTAATTCACTATAAAACTACAATTCATTAACTAAAAACTAAATTAAGATAGGTCATATAAAACATAGAAAGAGAACGTAAGATATATATAAGAATAACATGAAATATAACATGAAAACATAACTAAAGCAAAAGAAAGATAACTGAAACTAAAACCAAATAACAGAAGAACAATAAGAAAGAGTAGGGGAATTAAAAATCTTTATTTCTAAATTGAAACTTCCCTGGTCACAGTTGAGTCAGACGGCAGGCTCATTTAAGAAGATAGCAGCTTCCCTGGATGGTGCCTCTACAGAGTTATACAATTTCAGTCTTTGACCATTGACATGAAAATTCTTGCCATCAGTCCCTTGTAAGTCCATAGCTCCATCGGCTAAGACATGGAAAATTTTGAATGGTCCAAACCATTTAGTTCTGAGTTTGCCAGGAAAAATTCTAAGGTGAGAATTGAACAATAGCACTTGGTCTCCAATTTTAAACTCTCTATCTACAATCCTTTGATCATGCCATAGCTTGGTCTGCTTCTTATCAATGCGAGCATTCTCATAAAAATTTAGCCTTATTTCCTCAAGCTCATTGAGCTGGAATAACCTTTACTGACCAACTTACTAGAGATCAAAGTTTAGTGCCTTAATAGCCTAAAATACCTTATGTTCTAGTTCAACAGGGAGATGACAACTCTTGCCATATACCAACTAAAATGGTGTAAGGCCAATGGATGTTTTAAATGTAGTTCTATATGCCTATAGTGCATCATTGAGTTTAACTGCCCAATCCTTCCTGGATGAATTTACTATTTTTTTCAGAATCCATTTCAATTCCTTGTTTTTTATTTCCACTTGTCCACTGGTTTGCGAATGGTAAAGTGTAGCAACCTTATGATGAACCTCATATTTTTTTTAACAGAGATGTAATGAGAGAATTGTAGAAATGTTTTCCTCTATCAGAAATGACTGTTCTAGGAGTGCCAAACCGAGGGAAAATAGTTTACTTCATGAATTTCTTCACTACCTTGGCATCATTAGTTAGGGTAGCAACTGCTTCTACCCATTTTGATATGTAGTCCACCATAACCAAGACATGGCGATTCCCTGTTAAACTTGGAAAAGGACCCATAAAGTTAACTCCCCAAACATCAAAAAGTTCCACTTCGAGGATATTATTCAAAGGCATTTCATGTTGATTGGATATACCACCCATCCTTTGATAACTATCATAACTCAAACAAAAATCTCTTACATCCTAAAACAATGTAGGCTAAAAGAGACCACTTTGTAAAACTTTTGCAGTAGTCTTTAAGAGACCAAAATGACCACCCACTGGCATAGAATGGTAATGCTCTAACACTAATTGAAATTCTTCATCAGGGATACATCGATGGATCAGTCCATCGCTATATCTTTTAAACAGCAAAGGATCATCCTAATAGTACAAGGAAACATCTCTCATGAACTTCTTTCATTCGGCATAGGATAAATCAGGTGGCATAGTCCTAGTAGCTAGGTAGTTGGCAAAGTCAGCAAACGAGGGATAACCGACAGATGATACAGATAGTAAATGCTCACCAACAAAGGAATCATCAAAAGCTAACTTTGAGTCAAGGTTAATAAGAGAAGCAGAAGGGATTCTAGACAAGTGATCAGCCACATAGTTTTCATATCCCTTCTTATCCCAAATTTCATAATCAAACTCCTGAAGCAAGAGAATCCATAGAATGATTCTGGACTTAACTTCCTTCTTATGCATTAAGTACTTGAGTGCTAAGTGGTTAGTGTATACAATAACCCTTGAACCAACAAGATAGGATTGAAACTTCTCAAAAGCATATATAAAAGCTAAGAATTCCTTTTCTGTGGTTATGTAGTTCTTTTATGCATCATCAAGAAGTTTGCTCCCGTATTAAATTACATAGGGTCTTCCATCTTTCCTCTGACCAAGGACAGCTCCAATGGCAAAGTTACTTGCATCACACATCAATTCAAAAGGTGTTGAGAAATCTGGTGGTCTTAATATAGGAGCTGAAATTAAAGCCTTCCTCAAAGTTTAAAATGCTTACACACACCCTTCATCAAAGTTAAATGCCATATCTTATGCTAGCAAGTTGCAAAGAGGCTTAGCAATCTTAGAGAAGTCCTTTATGAAGCGATGGTAGAAACCCGTATGACCAAGGAAACTTCTAACTTCTTTCATTAAGGTGGGAGGTGGAAGATTTGCTATTGCTTCTATCTTTGCATTGTCTACTTTAATCCCCTTTGAAGAAACCTTGTGTCCTAACAGTATGCACTCAGTCACCATAAAGTGATATTTCTCCCAATTAATGATAAGATTATGCTCCATACACCTGTCTAAAACTTTAGAGAGAATTGCTAAACAATCTAAAACGTTAGTGCCATAGATAGTGAAATCATCCATAAACACCTCAATCGATGAATCAATTAAATCAGAAAATATAGAAAGCATACATTGTTGAAATGTTGCAGGAGCATTACAAAGACTAATGAAAGGAAATGGAAAATGGTCCTTACGAGTTGCTAGGTTCAATTTTCTATAATCCACACACATTCTCCAACCTGTAACCATAGGTGTAGGAACCATTTCATGCTTATCATTCTCAACAACAATGATGCCTCCTTTCTTAGGAACCACCTGAATTGGACTTACCCAAGGGCTACTCGAAATGGGGTAAATAATGCCATTATCAATCAATTTGGTGATTTCCTTTTTCACAACCTCCTTAAAAGTGGGATTGAGCCTTCTTTGTGGCTCAATGGAGGGTTTTGAACCCTTTTCTAACAAGATGCGATGCATGCACATACTAGGACTAGTGCCTTTCAAATCATAAATAATGTAACCAATGATCTTCCTATGTGCTCTAAGTATGTCAAGCAACGCATTTAATTATGCATCATTGTCAACTATTGCAACATTTACTATCATAGGATTCTAAAAACCAGAGTTTAGATATACATACCTGAGCTGAGAGGGTAGTGGTTTCAATTCAAGTATTGATTCCATTGATGTATGCTCCTGAGCACACCCATGTTTGGACACCTGAGAAACTTTAAAAACAGATTCTGGTTATACTAGTTTTAAGAAATTGCACTGTTCATCAGGAAATGTCCCCAGATCAGATTTAGTAGACTGATTTATCAATATTGATCCAAGAATCTCCCCTACATACTCATTAATAATATCCATTGTGTCTATCTAGGAGTAAGTTTCCATAGGTGTGGGCTGTTTCATTACTTGGAAAACATTATACTCCTCTTTTTCATCTCCTACTTCCAAGGTCAATTTCCCACCTTTCATGTCAATAAGAGCTCCGACTATCCTTAAGAAAGGTCTACTTAGTAGAATAGGCACATATGGGTCCTCTTTAATGTCCATAATCATAAAGTCAACTGGGATAACAAACTTTCCCACTATAATTGGCACATCTTCTAAAATCTGCAAGGGATGTTTAACTAATCTATTTGTTAATTGAAGAGACATAGTGGTAGGCTTCAATTCACTAATGTTTAACTAATTGCATATGGAAAGTGGCATGAGACCCACACTAGCTCTAAGATCATATAATGCTTTTTCAAATGTAAGATCCCATATTTTGCATGGGATAGTGAAACTACCAGGATCTTTCAACTTGGGAGGTATTTTTTGGACCATGTGAAAGCACTCTTGAGTTAAGACAATTAGTCCATACTCCTCCATCTTGATTTGGTATCTCCCTTAAAGCTTGTGAAAGTGGAATGGTGATGTACAGCTACTTAAAGGCATCTAGAAACCTTCCAAATTACTTATCAAGCTTCTTCTTAATGAACCTTTGAGGGAATGGCAAAAGTGAGGCATGAATACAAAGTTTATCAGCTGGTGGTTTGCCTTTGTCTTTAACTCTTTAGGGCTGCTCTAATGCTTGAATTAAGTCTACATTTAGGTTTGGCTAAAGTTTCTACATCATGTCTTGTTCTATCACAGGTGTGCCTCTCAACTGTCTAATCAGATGAATTCTCAATTTCCTGATTTTTCTCTACAGTAGAATTTTTCTCATCCATTATAGTAGGTTTCTACTTTTTCTCTTCCAGCTATACTCGTTCCACCTTCTTTCCTTCTTTTAAGTCAAGATCTCTCAATATCAAGGCATTACATTGCTCCCTTGGATTCATCTTAGATTGGCTTGGAAATTTCCCTTGAGCTTTTAAGGTAGAGGCAGCAGGTTGAGCTATTTAGGTCTCCAACATCTTATTGTGGGTAGTCAATTGGTCAATTTTAGATGATAGGTGTTTGAAATACTCCTCATGTTATTGGTTAATCTTGATTTACTAATTTACAAAGCATTTTAGGAGTGTTTCAAGGTTAATTTTAGGAGGTATATGGGTTGGTTAAGGTGGTGGTTGGTAAGGTTGTATAGGTTGGAAATCGAGTGGGTTTTGTGGCTTATCATAAGGTTGTTGTTGGGTGATTAGCTTGCTTGATTGGTCCAACTGAAATTTGGGTGATTCCTTTAACCCAGATTATAGGAATTTAAATTAGGGTTATAAGGCTGCCTTTGTTGAGAATTACCTCTAAGGTAATTAGCATGCTCACTAGACAAATTCCCCATAATTAGTGGACAATCATGGGTTGTATGTTCTGCTCCATAAAAATCATAAACCATTGACTGAACTGAGTTGATTGCACACTTGCTAACCATCTTCGAGAGAGCATCAACCTTAGCATTCAACATATTCAAACTATCCAACTCAAATAAGCCTCCTTTTTTTTGAACCTTCCCTTTTTTCTTACTATTGAGAGTTTTAAGAGGCCATCTTTTCTAATAATTCAAATCCTTCTTCTAAAGTCATATCAAGAAACTCTGCACTAACTATAGTATCTATATAGCCTCTATAGGTTCCCTTCATACCGAAATAGAATATGTGAGGTAATTGCCAATCCAAAATCCCATGATGCAGACATTATCTTAATGATTCCTTGAATCTTTCCCATGCTTCATAGAGACTTTCATCCACTACTTGAGAGAAATTATTGATAACACTTCTAAGCTTGTAGGTCCTTTAAGGAGAGAAGTACTTATTGAGAAAATCTTGATGCATTTGATCCTATGTAG
This sequence comes from Dalechampia spathulata, assembly GCA_948192965.1. Lineage (NCBI taxonomy): Eukaryota > Viridiplantae > Streptophyta > Magnoliopsida > Malpighiales > Euphorbiaceae > Dalechampia > Dalechampia spathulata. The sequence continues at coordinate 13,843 of CANYBF010123749.1, read as the reverse complement.
CTGTGGAGTTTGGAAGCAAGCTACTCAACTACACTTTAGCTTTATCCCATAATGAGAATAGGAAGAGCCTTAGTCAGATTGTGTCGGTAGTTACTCCATCAATCTTGAAAGTCTCATAAATATCTTGGAATGTAAGCAAGTGAGCATATGGATCTTCTCTTGATAGACCAGCAAATCAATTGTTAGACACCATGTTGATGATAGTCGGCTTGATTCTAAAATTGTTGGCTTCAATGGTTGGTCATGTTATGCTCCCTTAAATAGTAGTAGAACTAGGCATAGTAAAATGCCTCATGCTTCTCTTTTGATCAATAGGGTTTCCATCTATATTTGCTAGATGTTTATGAGCTCTTTGGCTTAAAAGTTGGTGAAAGGTGCAATCAATTTTTGAATCAAACTTGAGTGCTTTGTTTAATTCCAAGCTTCAAGTTTTATGCATTCAAGATAGTGTCTATGATTGAGGAAAACCAAGTTAGAACACTAATAGGAGCAAAAATTTCAAGTAACAGAGACATAGGAAAATTGAAATTTTATCAGGCAAAGCAATGAGCACAGCTGTGCCTGAGAAAACTGTAAAAATTTTAAAATTCATCCTATTCATAATAAAACCAATCAGAGCAAAAATTTAAAATTCACAACTACTTAGAAAAGAAAATTCATGAAAATACAATCAGAAACAAGTAATATATGTTAACTTCTACACTAACTAATTAAAAACTAAACAAAATAGTAGAATATTATCAAACTAAACAAACAAAGCAAAATATATTAACAAAGTGTTGTTTTAATCAAGTTTTTCATAATTTAAAACTAATGTTGACTAGGAACCATCGATCCCCGGCAACGGTGTCAAAATTATGTTCACACGAGAATGTGAATATAAAATAAAATCCCAAAAATGTAGCAACGGGTATCGTCTATAAGGATCGAGGGAGTCAAACACTAATTAAAAGCTACTAAATAGTCTAAGACATCTATATTGTAGTGAATCGAATCGGGATTAAGAGATAAAAACAAAGAGCAAAGTGATTAAATGATTAAATTAACTAAATATGGGTAACTAAAAGTAGGAAATAATGAAAATAGCAGTAACAATATAAATATTGATAGTAAAGTTAAATGATAGAAAAAATAACAGCAACAAATTAATCCTAAATCAGTAGGATTTAAAGAATAGTAAAATAACAGTAACAAATTAAACTCTAATTAAAACCTATCACAGCTGGAAATTGAAAACAATACATCAGTAAAAATAGCAGAATGCAGAGTAAAGGAATATTAGGAATAATAGTAGAATAATTGGAATATATTCAATCAAAAGAGGATTTAAGGTAGTGGGTTCATGTTAAAACTAGAAATCATCAACAATAACTTTCTAGCAGGTTTAGGAACAACAAAAGAAAATAGATTCTATCCCTAGCAATCAATCAACCAATGTCATTCAATACTTAATAGATAAATCTATCATTAGCATTCATCTAATAAGCAATATAACAGTGAATCTGAAAATAAAACTCTATGAATGAGGCCAATACTCATAAAGGTCTATTAACGATCAACAGATTCAAGTTAATACAAATGCAGAAAAGAAACTGTAAAAAAAATATAGTTTAAACAATCCTTCAACAACCTAAATAACTTTTGAGCCTTCCATCTCAAAAACATAGCATAAAATAGTCATCAATATTCTGAAAAATGTCAAGAAGAATAGAAGAGAGGAAGTAAAGAATAGAATAGAATAGGGGTGGGGGGTTGTTTTTCGATGAATGAGCTATTTTATATGTTGTTTCGTGGTTTTCTTTGGATGACAGTAGCTGTTGGTTAAATTGGCACATCCAAAATTCTAACCCATCTGAGCACATCAGCCTTTTTTCAACCTAAAATTAAACAACACCACCTTTCTCAATTTTGTCAATATTCTGCTGCATTGCTCGCTAGCTCCCAACAAACCACTCAACAAGTTAGTTTTCTTTTTTTTTAATTTTTTTATATTATTTAATTTACTATTTAAGTTATTAAAATCAATTTAATCAGATTATAAATAATTATTTTTATTAGTTATATTAATTAAAAAGCCCAATTGAAATTATTTACACTAATTATATAGAATAATTCTTTTTATTAATTATATTAATTAGGTAAAAGTTAATTAGTCTAATTTGACTTAAAATAAGTAGTTTAGATTAAATTATAATACAATCATTTTTTAACTAATTAATTTAGAGTAATTATATTAATAAAATAAAATAAATAAATAATTTAATTAATTATGTGATAATCAATATTTAAGGAGAATTATTGCTAATAAAAAATAATTATATTAGGTTAATCAGTAATAATTTAATTAGAAATAATTAATTTATCTTAATAATTATATTGCTTAATTAGTTTAGACTAATTATATTTTAACTATGATAATGTGATTATTTTATTGAAATATTAAATTATGTTATAATTGATGTAAGTATGAAAAGGTTAGTTTACATATATTAAAATAATTATTTAGATTCATAAAATTAACTAAACTAAAAATACTTAATTTATTCCTAAGAAAAAAATTTATCAATTAAGTAAATTAATTATGTAATAATAAATATTTAAGAAGAATAAAATTAATTAAATAATAATTTATAAATTAGGTTAATTTGATTAAAGCAATTACTTTACCTCAAATTATAATATGCATGCTTTTTTTGCATGCTTCTCCTCAAATTAAAGTAATTAAGTTAGTTGTTGTTTTCTTTTTACTTTTTATGCATGCTTCTTCTCTTTGATTGCTTTTCTTGTGGTTATTTTATGAAAAGTCATGGTTGGTTGTGTAGAGATGTAAGTTCTTGATTGTATGGTATTAAGCTTATTTTTGATGGGTAAAAGGGCAAAGAAACCCAATTGGTTTATTGATATTGAAAGAGTTATGGTTTTGATGATTGATTGACATGTAGCTTTTGTTTAGGTGAAGTTTTATTGCTGCCCAAGATATGAACTTGTACTGTTCATGGATATTGGATTGAGCTTTTATTGAATTGGAGTTTTGTAGGTGATTTAGTGATTGAATGATATACTTTAGAGGTGTTAAAGTGGTATTTTGCATGAAGTTCCATTTAGAGCTCTTAATTAGTAGCAGTCTTCTTTTATGCCTTTATGGGTATGTGTATATGTGGCTGCCTAAATTGTGATATAGAATGCTTGTTTCAGATTTTAAGAGGTTGTATGTATATTTTGAGGTCAATCCATGATGGTTTGAAGCATGAAAATGTCAAGTCATTAGTTAGAGGATAACAATTAAGCTCAATGAAAGATAAATTTTCTAGTATTGTGCTAGAATGTGTATTTCATGGGGTTGTGGTTGGATATTTTCAAAATTGATTCTAAGAGATATTTTTATGATATGAAGCTATTGTTTCATCATAAAATTGGAATTTTTGGAGTGTCATATAAATAGGTAAAAATTGTACAAGTCAGTGGTAAGCTGAAACTGTGCCTTTAAGTGTGTAATATGTATAACTTTGGACATATTAAGAGTTATGTATATCTTTTTACAAAACTGAACCTTTTAGTTATGTTTCTATCATAGGACATGAGGTATATATATGAGTTGTGATTTAGGAGTTGTTTATGATAGGGATAAAAATTGCTCAAGTTGGTATACAATTATTGTGCATGTTAAGGGTAGAATTAAAGGGCTTGCGGCATTTATTTTATTATAGCCTTAATGTTTGAGTTTTTGAGAGTGTAATATATGGTTAGAAAGCTATTTGAGTCTAGTTTCCAATGGTATGAGGTTTTTTTTATTCTGAGGTTATTTGATTCGCTTAAAAATTCATGCAATAAAAACTTTTTCTATAGGCAGCATATTTATATGCCTAATATGATGACCTGTTTTAAATGTTTATGTTTCCTACCTTAAAAAATGAGTTTTTAAATGTATAACATACCGTTAGAAAGCTATTTAAGTTTAGTTTTTAATAGCATAATGTTTGTCCTCTTTTATGGTGATTTATTAGACCAAAACTTATACGCAAGATGAACTGTTTCTTTTAGCCGAATAAGTATGTGTAATGCAATGACCTGTTTTAATTGCTTTCATTGAGCACCTTAACGATTAAATTTTTAGACTTATAATATATCGTTAGAAATATCTTTGAAACTATTTTTCATTGGTATAAGATTTACTCTATTATTAAATCATTTACTTGGTCAAAAGGCTTTCACAAGATGACTAATTTTCATATGCACCAAAAAGTGTAATAAATTGAATAATGTTGATGATTAATATTTATGATTGATTTCTTATTTAAAGATGGATATTTTATAAATAATATAAGTGGTTTGAAAGATGATTCATAAATGCCACCAAAGAATTTAGATAGGTGAAAAGCGATAACAGGTTTGTGCTAGGTCCCTCAACCGCTAAATGGTCTTTTTAAGGGACATTAACTATAAATTATTAGAAAGTGATTTAATGATTATTTTTGATATTATAATGCATATATTCATATACCATGTCATATGCATACATGCATTTCTACATAAAACATAATATGGCATAACATAAAGGTATAAGGGAGGCGTAAGAATGAAATTGAACAAAGAATGATGATGATATGCATTAGGTTGTAAAAATTTGATTCCTATATGGAATCAAAGAGAAATTATGGGTTCCGTTTATTGAACCAGAGATAATATGATGTTCTTATGGGAACGAGAGGTACCAGCATGATGGACCCAATACGAGAAATTGTGCACAATGATTGAATGTTGTATGTGATGCATTCTGATGAATGATACAGGAAAAACAAAGGGAGAGTGCAATTCATGATTGCATTCTTAAAAAGATATATTCCATTGCATATTACATATTTATTGGTGGGATTGCAATGTATAATGTTACAAATGATTATGGAAAATGATATCGAGATATATCGGAAATGAACGTTGGTTATACATTGGGCTATAGAATAATATTTTTATTTAGATGATTTGATTATATTGAAATGATTATTGTTATGATATTATACGATTGATAAATTGTTTATAATTATTATTTTTACTAGTGCCACTGAGATTATTCTTAGCGTTTGTTAATTGATGAACGCAGACACTAGTGACACAAGAGAGTATGGGGATTAGCGGTCAGCAGCTGGTTTATAGGAATAGTAACTTTTTAGTAGAGAACCTAAACTTCAAGAAAGACTCCTATGAATTTGGTTTATGTGTAACTCTGCTTTATATTATTTTGGCAGTAACTTAAATACTGTTAGGTTATATGATGATGTAAATTATAATGGTACCACTAAGAATATTTTGTAATGAAAAATAATATATTATATGGGTTGTTGTTTAAATGTATGATCAAAGTGAATCGCTAGTGAAATAAAATAAATATTTATTGTGTGATAAAATCCAATTAGACAAGATTACTAATTGTTTATAAATAGTGCATCAAAGTATATATTTTACATTATTTTTTAAAAAAATCATTACTATAACATGTTAAATGTATGTATCCCTTGTAAGTTGGTTATAGATTTTCTAACTCAAAAAGTTGATAATTGTGATACGGGAGCATGTTACTCCGGTTGGGATATGACATATAATAATTTATTTTCTTATTTATTTTTACACCTCTCCATTGTTGCATTACGATTTTTTTGTCATAAAAAAGTTACATCTATGCTTTTTTGTTCTCTTCTATAAATTTTCCTACTTTTTCATCTATGATATCTATTAAAACTCTTAATCTTTTCAAAACTAAAAAACTAAAAAGACTAATTAAACTTTTCTTGCATTCCTTTCAATATATTAAATAACTAGAATGACAAATGCCCTACTTATTTACAATGTTAATGGTTTGATTGATGTTCCTCTGCTAGATGAAAATGTTGAACTAGGTATATTGCTTTATTAATTTCATTACCTTCATTACATTGTTATTTAATTATGTATGATTATTAGGATAAGTTTTGAACTCTATGTTAACATCAATACAATCAACTTCCTCAAATACATCATTAAGAAAAAGATTACACTTACTATCAATCGCTACTTTAAATGATAATTATGTGAACATAATATCTAAGCAACCCTTCATAAATGTTATTCCATTTGATTACTCTAACTTTTTTAAAGTACTTATTTATACATACATGTTGGATTACTTAATAGTAACCAATACCCCTTCTATACAAATGGATATGCTTTGGGAACAACTTGGTAAGTAACATCATATCAAGTCACTTACCTTTTGTATCATGTTATGCTATTTTGGTAAACCATTTTTTTCATCAATAAATGCTACAACTACAGGAACACAATTGCTAGCTAATAATCACAATGATTTGCTTGATTTAGGAGCCTTAAACTATAGTTGTAATTATCTAATGCATTTACTATTTTAAATATATTTACCTTGGTAATTATCTAATGCATTTACTATTTTAAATATTTGAAAAGATAAGATAATTATATTTTCTGATTTTATTTCTAAAGGATTTTCACAGATTTAATACTTCAAAAATTGAATTGGAAGCAGATTGAATAAACATGGAAATCAAAATTTTAACACCTACATTCATGGAGATTTCCAATAGTTTGATGGAAGATGATTTAAAAGGGATATTTATTTTTCAGAGTTTTTACTTCAAGTATTTTTCTTAGAATTTCTTTAAGGAAAATTTAAGAATATTTACCTTATGAAGCTCAAATCAAAATATAACATTTCCTCTTTTGATAAAATGATTTTCAGATATAATTCCATTGTCTAAGAATGTTAGGTTTTTAAAAATCATATTTGACAATAAATCTATCTATCACGGGAAATTAGCTTACCGATTTAACGTAACAAGAAGCTATTTTTCAGATTGACTTACATATTTATAGTTTATATACTTTTGAAATATAACTATCATATTTTCAAGTATAAATACGTGAGTTTTGAAGTTAGAAAACACATATACAAGAAAACAACAGAGAACAAAATGAATTAAATTGATATACATTTTTAAAGTGTTTGCAAAAAAGCTTCATTTGAATATCTATTCTCAATCTTTTCAAATAGGAGTTATAAAAGTTATGAGAAAGATTATATATGTAATATTTTTTATTATTGTAAGAGGTTATTAAGTTAGTCTTTGAGAGAAAACTTGAAAAAGTAAGCCTATGAAAACTTGAGCTTAGAAGTTAGCATGCTAAAAACTTATAAAGGTTGTTGAGTTAACCTATTGAAAGCTTGAAAAGGTTGCCAAGTTAGCCTGTTGAAAACTTGAAAAGGTTGCGAGTTAACCTATTAAAAAATTTTGTTGTAAAGGTTTTAAGTTAGCCTTGAAAACTTATTGTTATTTTAGTGGAGCCTTAAACATTGGTTTTAAAAAAGTGGATGTAAGCATTTAGACCAAATCACTATATATCGTGTGTCCATTATTCTTCTCTCTTCTTCTCATTTATTAGTCTACTATTTTAATTGCTTTTTTTAAAAGGCTTTTTATAAAGGTTTTTCACTTTAATCAATCTATTATTTTTCAAAGAGGAGTTTTCAAAAATTAATCAAGTTATTTCTGCAACTTTAATTTATTCTTGAATTATTTTTATTTTGACCAAAAAGCTTGCTAAAGTTTATTTTAGTTTACTAATTTCACAAATAATTTGCTAGTTTTGAAAATAGTTTGCTAAAATTATTTTAAATTTTTAAAGTTTATCAATTCACCCCCTATTGACCATTACTTTTAGGACTAATATTTGGTATCAGAACTTGTCTCTATTTTACAGGTTTAACAATTTATGAGAGATCAAGTGATAGCTGGTTTGAGTAGCAACATGGTTCTTGCTCAAAATATGGAAGGACATTCTACTACAAAACCTCCTTTGTTCAAAGGAATAAATTACTCATATTGGAAGACTAGAATGAGAAACTTTATTCAATTGGTTGACATTGAATGTTGGAAAAGCATCTTGTTTGGGGCAATACTTCCTACTAAATTGGATGAAAGCAATTACATTAATGTTGATTAGAAGCTAATCTAACCAAATTCTAAACCTGTAAATATTTTGAATTATGCTCTTGATGTTAATGAATATGACCATGTTTCTGGTTGTACTATAGGATAATAAATTTAGAAGAAACTTAAAGTTACTTATAAAGGAACAAATCAAGTCAAGGAATCAAAGATTAACATTTTATTGTATGATTATAAAATGTTTTCTATGCAGCCTGATGAGAATATCTCACAAATGAGCACCAGATTTACAAGTAAAGAACCTTGGAAAAGGTGTTTTTCAGAAGAAGAACAAGTAACAAAAATCTTTAAATAGTTATCCAAGAAGTATGAATCAAAAGTTACTATTTTGTACGAGGTAAAGGATTTTCCTAAGTTCACCTATGATGAACTTATTGGCTCGTTACTTGCATATGAAATCATTCTTGATAAGAAGAAGGAAAATACGAATATAAGAAGAAAAATTTCATTGCTCTTAAAGCTTTGACAAGTAATGAAGATTTAAGTGATGATGTCACACCCCTCATGGTGTAACATACTCTAATAGAATAGTTAACAGTGTTCAAATATATGAAAACTATTAATTATTCTACAAGGGATACGTAAAAATATTTTTCTTTTAAAATTTTAAAATACATATATACTTAATAAAAATCAATGAAATTAATTACTGCCTTAGACTCATATACATAGTTGTATAATTACATAACTCAAGAGCACTTGACATTTTAAAACTTTAACATATAAATAGTAATGCTGATTTAGTACCTCTAGATTCGTATGCTTCTTTGTATACTTTCAACCTACGTTTATCAAATGATAAATGTTGAGTATTTCACTTAGTGGTGCTATATAATAAATGCATAATAATAATATCATAAGCATACCTCATGATTCAAATATCTTTTATCTATAAACATATCATACATCAAATTCTATATAAGACATGTTGATGCTTACTCAATTACTTGTTATACCATCATATAAAAATACAAAATATCTTAAACATGAGTATTCTTTATAAAAATCACCATAATATAGCAACCATGACTGTTCATAATCATAACCATAACTAACATAATTATATATGATAAGATAATACTACATGAATATAACATTAAATGAAATCATAGTAACACTTTTATATCATATTCAGTAATTATAGTGACCTTTTATTAAATAACATTAAGAACATTAACTACCCATTTCTGTATAATGCCATATTACATTCACAATGGTCTGTTATCATGGAATAATAATTTGATAACTATATCATATAAGATCAATATTAATCATTCTCTAAGCAAATCATAACACAATTTCATCTTTACAATCAATGGTTCACTTTATGGACTCATATAATGCCTTTGCTTTCACTTTGCCTTTACTTTTATAACATAACATAGAATGTTATAGAACTATGAATATAAATACTATAAATAATTATCTATGACTTCCTTTGTGCAAAATAATGTATATAAGCCATCATGTCTCTATAAACATCGATATATGTACACTTGTAGTGCACCTGTAATAACATTATCTTTCATTTCATTATAATCAAGGAATAATGCATGACTGTGTGTATGTAATCATGCTATGCATTCTCCCTCTGATTTTCTTGTAACATTTCCTTTCATTTCTGTATGATTATGCACAATATCATACTAGGTTCTATATGTACCAGTACTCATCTCTTGTAAGAGGGTAATATAATTGTATGGTTTATTGAACCCGTATTTCTTTCCATATAGAAATATTATTGTATGATTCTAGAAAATGCAAATATCATTTCTGCATGTACTTAGATTAAATGAATTTTTAAGCTATCCTGTTGGCCTTTAATATAAACAAGCCATATACCATTAGAAACCAGATTTATTAAGATTTCTTTCAAGCTATAACATGCAAATTATCTCATCCTTTAAGGCCTCCAAAAGTAAAAAGGCCGCATGCTTTATATATGATGCTGAAATGCACTATTTTTATTACTATTCATGTACCCCCTTGCATAGCATCACACTTTTAACAGCCCAAATGAAATTAGACTTAAGCATAATTTATACAGTTGGCAACTAGACTCAATAATATTTAATTTGATATATTATACAAAATTTTTGGATAACATTAAGGCATTCAAAAATGAATGTTATGTAAGGTCAAAAATTCTGTCTGATACCAAACCTAGTTTTGCATACATTTGTATTCCTTTATCCATTTAGCATCTAAACCACCTTAAAATCATGTCATAGTAAATATACACATGCATATACCTGTTACACATATATTTAAGCCTTAATGGCCAACAACCATGCACTTAAACACACTCTAAGGCAGTGTATACATAAGTTCATCAAGTAAGCACCAAGGCAGCCTACTTTTGTTCTCTTTAGCATTTTCATAACATAATTTCATTTTCCATACAACCAAACTGGTTTTTCTTCATTCTGACACCATATTCAATCATATTTAATCATAAAGCAATTCACAACACACTTCTACCAAATTAAAACCTAAGAAACTAAAATTTCTTCATTTTAGGCAGCAACTTTATTTCCATCATCACTTAAATTTTCTTCCACCTTTCATGCATTTTTCATGTTCTTCATCATAAATAATCACCTCAAGCTCCTTATAAACACTTAAAATAGAAACTTAAGAGTCATTTACATGTAGTTCTCTTTAGGGTTTTCATGGAAAAATTCATACACATACAAAACTTATTTCAATTGCTTCAAATATACATATTTGACACTCTTCTTTCATTTTCTTCCATTCTTCCACTGAATTTCATGTATATATGTAATATTCCTCACCTTGAACAAAATCATCGCATGCTTTAAATATGAACTATAGCAAAGAATAAGAAGCAAGAAGCACGCACATAATAAAAACTAGCTAAAAACACCATGAAAAATGAAATCTACCTAGAAATTACCTTGGAAAAGTGATTTTCTTTAAACTAGAAGCAAAAGAGGAGGAAAAGAGGAGTATTTCAAATTGGGTAAGAAAGAAATACACAAAAACTACCCATATTTCTCTTTTAATTAATATTTATTTGATTTAGTACAAAATTCAAAGAAGGAACCAATCATATGTTGACACTTATCTACTAGTTTACTTATTTAACTTTACTTCTTCATCTTTTATTTATTTATTTTTTCAAAAATATAAATGAATAATCATCATAACATAAATGTTATACATAACATAACATTGCCATATACATATATAAATTTTAGTTTCCATATTTACCCTTCACCTTTTTATGAAATGACATTTATATCATTAATTAGTACTTAACTTCTAATTAATTCTAACTTCATTTAAACTTCAATTTACATATCTTAACATATACTTTCTCATATAATGACATGTCTAACATGCCAAAACATCATATATCATATATAAATTCCATCATTAAGCTTCATGAAAAGCATTCAACATAAGCATGTCAAATTCATATCTATAATGCATCTTATGCACATTTTCATCACTTTAACCATCTTCTCACTTTCTTTTCATTTCTTTCTTTATAAATTCATGTCATATGGAATTGCTTCACCTCTATATCATTTCATAATATTTTCCTCATCTTAATCATTCATGAATCACTCCTTTTGCATTCTCATAACATAAACATACCATATATATTTTTCTTTTGATTACAACTTTTCTATATATGCTCTCTTTCCATTATTCACCTTTCAACTAAATAAATAATGTATGTATATACATAGTAATTCACATTAGCACCTTAAGAATGCATTTTCAACCCATTTGAGTGTTCAGGACACATAGAATACATTTTTGCTGATATCTACGTGAAAAACGACCTTCTGGCGCGTCAAATGCCATTTTGGGCCAAAATTGGATCGCCGACTCTGAATTAAACCCATTAGCCAAAACTCGGTGTTCAGGTTCGAATTTGAGAAAAATTATAACTGCAAAGTTTCTCAAAATGTCGATTACACTTCGGTGGACATATGGTACGCATCTCGTTTTGCCCGTATGAACCGATGTGCATAGGGTAAAAATGTAATGTGCGGTGCACATCGCCCTATGTGCACCACACGTTGCATAAAAAGATGTTTGGTCAGGAGCCTCCTCGGGACCGAATTTGGAAAAAATTTCTTCTATGAAGTTGTTCCTTACGTCAAATAACGCTTATACGCTTCGGGGCGCATCCCGAAAGCAACCATAGTGGGCCCCACGCGTTGGGGCAAAAGTGATGTGCTGCGCGCATCACGTGATGTGCGCCACACATCACTTCAAATCCGGGCCAAAATTACAAAATTGCCAAGCCCAAAAATTGCTCTATAAATATAGAGCTCGGGGTTCATCTGAAGGGATCTGAAATTTGCTCTCTAAGGGCACCAAAAACTCTGCCAACATTTCCACTCAATTAATTAGGCCCCTAATTAATTAAATCACTTGGATTTAGTGACAAATCTGGTTAGTTTAGGCTCCCTAAACATGGAATCAAGCTAGATCAAGGAAGAAAAGCCATAGGAATAAGGTAAATTTCCCATTTTCTTCAAGTTTCTTCATTCTGTCACTATTCTGTGAGGGATGTACTGCGTACATCACCTCATGTGCGCCACACACAGGCTATGTGTGGCGCACATGGGGTCATGTACTGCGTACATCACCTCAAAATTTTCCCGAAAATGCTGTTTTTCATTCAATCTGGCCAATCCAAGGCCATTCAAGGCTTTTCCATTCCTTGAGTGCCTTGGATCTACCTTAAATCTTGCTGGATCTAAAATAATTTTAACTTTAAAATTGTTTTTCATGATTTGGATGCAAATCCACGAACAAAAATCTGATTTTGGGTCCGATCTACCTAGATCGGGGCCGGATCTAGGGTTTCTGCTGAAAATTTTTTAATTATTCTTCGGTTTGATCTGTCATGTGCACCACATGTTGCCCTTGTGCACCACACACAGTCAATGTGTGGCGAACACTGGCCATGTGTGGCACACATTGGCTTCGGTTTTCACAGAAAAACCCGATTTTCGCCCGAACCGCTTCTGAACCACTTCGGTATTGAATTTTCCAGTGACTCAAGTAGCTAGATCATCCACTTGGGGTTCTGGATCTATCATAAATCATCCAGATCTACTTGATTTTAGCTTTAAAATTAATTGTTTTCATTAATTACTTAATTAATGTTTGGTTTGATGAACCGGAGGCCGATTCGAACCCAAAATGAGGTACTGTCTTCATTAAAGTTGCTTATTTTTGTCCGAAGTTTATTTCTGTACTGACAGATTTAATTTTCATGCAGATTGACCTCTGATGTGCGCCACACATCATGGGATGTACGCCATTCACAGTCAATGTGTGGCGCACATCACGTGATGCGCGACACACATCCCTCACGAATTTTCCAAAAAATTGTATTTTGGGGCCATATTTTGGCCGTATTTTGACATATCTAGTGGTATTTAAGTCTCACAGTGACTTAAGTATTCTGGAAAAGTCATAAAATAATTTTTACATAATTAATTTTGGCCTCAAAATTAATTTTTACGGTAAAATGCCATTTTTACTCGTATAAATGCGATTTTTGATAGGATTGGTTTTAATTGGCCATAGGGCTATCTCCAAAAATTATGTGTGATAATAGTCCTCTCAATTAAATTTTCCATGATCAAATAAAATAATTTTGCTTAAAATTATTTTATTAAGATGAATTTTCATGATCCGGCTCGTGTTTATCATTTCAATTATTGCTTAATAATTGCAGGATTTTGACTCTCGGTTCGTACTTTTAAATGGTATGGGACTAGTCAATTAAATCCCAAAAATTCATTTGCTACTAATGAATTTATTTGTTTATTTTGCAT
>CANYBF010123632.1:0-17033 GCA_948192965.1 Dalechampia spathulata | reverse complement strand
GTCACAGATGGGCCCAGGCCTGACTTAAGCTGAAAGGGTTTCAGCTTAACCTAATTTTGGAGTATAAATATGTTATTATAACCAAAATTAGGTCAAGCCACACCATTCTTCTTCCTTTGGCCGAAATTACACTCTTCTACGAAAGGAGAATTCGGCCTTCACAAGAGCAATTGTGAGGAAGTCAAAAATTCCATAAGTTTTTCTTCTTTTTCTTTGCTAGTTCACAGGAAAGGAGATATAATCAATTGGTTGCTTGCTTGGACATCCTTGTTTTGTGTGGATACTATTGGAGGCTGCCTATCTTGGTGGTTTTTGGTTTGCTGTAACCATAAACACTTTAGAGATAAAGAACGAAGGACATCTGCATTAAATGTAAGAGTTACTATCAAACTATCACTTCTAATCTCTAAACTAGTTTCTCTGTGTATTAATGCAAAGATATTCTTTTGGTTTATTATTTTAAAATGAAAATTTTAAATTTCTTCTGCTGGTTAATCACTAAACAAACCAACACATCACACATAGCAAATAGAATGAAGGGAAAATTATTTTTTAAGGTTTAAGTTAGGCTATTGGGTTGGGCTATGATATGGCAAGTGACAGTCACAGGCCATATTAGTCACAGACGGGCCCGGGGCCTAACTTAAGCTGAAAGGGTTTCAACTTAACCTAATTTTGGAATATAAATATGTTGTTATAACCAAAATTAGGTCAAGCCACACCATTATTCTTCCTTTGGCTGAAATTACACTCTTCTGCAGAACGAGAATTCGGCCTTCACAAGAGCAATTGTGAGGAAGTCAAAAATTCCATAAGTTTTTCTTCTTTTTCTTTACTAGTTGACAGGAAAGGAGATAGAAGCAATTCGTTGCTTGCTTGGACATCCTTGTTTCATGTGGATACTGTTGGAGGCTGCCTATCTTGGTGGTTTTTGGTTTGCTACAACCATAAACGCTTTAGAGATAAAGAACGAAGGACATCTGCATTGAATGTAAGAGTTACTATCCAATATGCCACTTCTAATCTCTAAACTGGTTTCTCTGTGTTTTGATGCAAAGATCTTCTTTTGGTTTGTTGTTTTAAAATGAAAATTTTAAATTTCTTCAGCTACTTAATCACTAAACAAGCCAACACTATTGACCTTATTCTATAGTCACTACCTAATAGTTATGCATAATTTGTGCTTGACTATCATTCTTGAGCTAATCAATTTGTTGAAATATGCTCAGGATGCTAATAAAAAGAGTGTTAAATTAGCACTGGTAGTTAGTTCTTCTAGGTCTGCCAAGAAGAAGGGCATAGCCAAGGAAAAGGGCAAGAAGCCAGCCCTAAAGACCAAAGAAGGTGTAGGTAAGAAAGCTACAAAGAAACCCCCCAAGGGTATTTGCTTCCATTGCAATAAGGATGGGCATTAGAAGAGAAACTGAAAGGAGTACCTAGAGCTGGTAAAGAAGAATTGAGCTTCTTCTTTAGGTATATTTATGATTGAGGTTAACTTTAGTGTTATTTCTAATAACAAGAGTTAGACATTCGATACTAGTTGTGCATCTCACATTTGTTATAATTTACAGGGGCTGGTGAGTACGAGGAGTCTAAGTAAGAATGATGCAGGTATCAGGGTTGCTAATGGAGCATGAGTTATTGCATTAGAAGTAGGAATATATATTTTACATTTATCTTCTGTTTTAAAACTAAAACTTAATAATTGTTATTTTATTCCAAGTTTAAATAAGGACCTTATTTTAGTATCTTCTCTTCTTGAATAAGGATATCATTTTTCCATTAACAACAATGGTTGTTCAATGTTTAAAGATGGTATGTTCTACTTTCTGCAAATTTTGAAAATGGAATATATATACTAAATAATTCAGACCTCATATGCAATGTTAAAACTAAGAGAATCAAAGTTGATACTCTTAATCCACTCTTTCTATGGCATTGTCATCTTAGCTATATAAATAGCACTTGCATGTCTAAGTTGCAAAAATTAGGCAACTTGGGTTCATTTGATTGTGAGTCTTATGAAACATATGAATCTTGTTTATTAGACAAGATGAGAAGATCATCTTTTAAAGGAAAAGGTGAAAGAGCAAAAGAGGTACTAGAACTCATACATTCAGATATATGTGGTCCTATGTCCATACATGCTAAAGGTGGATATAACTACTTCATTACATTCATAGATGAATATTCAAGATACAGATGTTTGTACTTAATGAAGCACAAATCTGAAGCCTTTGAGAAGTTCAAAGAATTTAGAAATAAAGTAGATAACCAACTTGGCAAGACTATTAAAACTCTTCAGTTTGATCGAGGTGGTGAATACCTAAGCCAAGAGTTTCTTGAATATCTTAGAGATAATGGGATTTTATCTTAATGGAAACCTCTTTATACACCTCCACATAATGGTGTATCAAAAAGGAGGATTTGAACTTTTTTAGATACGGTTCGGTCCATGATGAGCCTTGTAAAATTACCTAAATCCTTTTAAGGCTATGCACTAGAGGCTGTTGTTTATGTTTTGAATAGAGTTCCATCTAAATCGATTGAGGTTACACCATATGAGATGTGGTATAATAAGAAACCTCTTCTTATGTTAAAAGGATAATGTCAAATAAGCTTGAGGCAAAGTTTGACAAATGCTATTTTATGGGATATCCTAGAGAAATTATAGGATATTATTTTTATCTTCCTTTGGAACAAAAATTGATTGTTTCAAAGCATATTGTTTTCTTAAAGAAATAATTTCTTCTAAAAGGAGAAAGTGGGAGTAAAATTGAACTTGATGAAGTTCAATCACTATAAGATGAAGTAGATCAATTGATTAATCCTACTAATGTAGAATCACAAACTATGGAAACACAAGCTCCTAGACGTTCAACTAGAATAAGAACTATACTTGAAAGGTATGGATTCCTTATTCATGAGAATAAGGAAGTCTTATTAGTTGACAATGATGAGCCCACAGACTATGATAAAGTTTTGAAAAATTAAGAATATGGCTTATGGTTAAAGGCCATGAAGTCTGAAATGGATTCCATGTTAAAGAACCAAGTGTGGACTCTGGTTGATCCACCTAAGAGGATTAAACCCATTAGGTGCAAGTGGGTCTTCAAAAAGAAG
Organism: Dalechampia spathulata; assembly: GCA_948192965.1. NCBI lineage: Eukaryota > Viridiplantae > Streptophyta > Magnoliopsida > Malpighiales > Euphorbiaceae > Dalechampia > Dalechampia spathulata. Next base: position 13,910 of record CANYBF010123632.1, on the reverse strand, counting down.
ACAGACATACATGGGGTTATTGTCAAAAACAAGAATTGATTATGATGAAACTTTCTCACCGGTAGCTATGCTTAAATCCATAAGAGTGTTACTTGCTATTGTTGCTCATTTAGATTATGAAATATGGTAAATGGATGTGAAAATGATACGGATCTACATGGGGCTTAAGAGAATACAAGCAGCTTGAATGAAGAACCACTAACTCTTCCAAGTGGTCCGGTCACAAAGTCACTAGCCAATAAATATAAACCAACCATGAACTTATATATCCAAGAACAAATAACAATGGAGCTGTAAGAATAGGCCTTCTACAAGTGTTATTTAAAGCTTAAAGAGGAGCCTAAGGCCATAATATTGCTTGGGGTGAATTTAGAAGAGAATGGAGCCTAAAGTATGTCATTTGGGTCTAATTATGAAGCCATAGCCTTATTTCATAAACTTATGGAGTAGTTAAGTATACTAAGCCATAAGGTAGGCCTGTTGAGAACCCAATAAGGATAAGAAGTTAGGCTAATTATTAGCCTGATTATCTTGTATGATTTTCCATGTAATTATAGCATTATTTTATTTTATTTTTTTTATTTATCTTCTAAGTTAGAGTAGGAATAGAAAACTAAGTCCTCCTTAGATTAGATTTCCATATCTTTGAAGGACTAGGGTTAGAAGTTAGTATAAATAGAAGCTTATGTAAACCTATTTAGCGCTTTTTGATTATCATTCAATATACAGAACCAATTTTGGTTTTATTTATGCTTATGCATGTTGTGTTATTAGTTAGGAAGTGAGGATTCGCTTTCTTCTAGTTGCATTAGGAATTAGGGTTAACTTATCATTTATTTATGGCATTTTCTCTATTTCCATAGCCTAACTATTTATGTTTCCATACTCTATAGTTTAGGGATTTAATAGGGGGGAATTTAATCCACCATTGGAGCTATATCTTAGGTGCGTGAGAGTTTGTGGCATACTTGCCATTGGGTTCCATGTCATCTAGTATCAGAGCCAAAGGCAAGGTAAATTCCTATTTATCTTAGTTCCTAGGGTTTTATTTAATTTTTTTTTCTATTATTATTATGTGCCATTTTATTTGTTTAAGTTGCTAGTTATGTTTATGTGTTATGAGTCTATTCAACCTCATAACAATCAGTATTCATTTGATGTAGGGAAAACTAAGGACATTTTTTATTTCCTCAATAAGGAGAAGTTTATCAAGCTATCAACTGATCACATCATTCCTAGCAAGGAGGAACTTAAAGGGAAGTCATACTGTAAGTATCACTATTCCTGGACTCATTCAACTAATGCATGCTGGGGTTTTAAGAATGTGATACAAGATCAAATTGATAAGAGAATTATGAAGTATCCTGAACGGCCAGAGGCAATGATGGTAGAGGAAGACCCATTTCCCTCAGTGGCAATAATGAATGCTACAACCATAGATCTAAAAACGGTACTGAATTGAAAAGATGCTAACAAAAAAAGAGGGTGCCCTCAAGAACTTTCCCCAAGCATGTATGGATACCAAAGAATTTTGGTGAAAGAACTAAAGATAAAATTAGGCCATAAGAAGGCCAGTTAAGGGATCTTAGGTTAGAGGTTTAAAGGAAGAGGGCATATACTAAGATTTATAAAAAGAGGTCAGAGCTAATGATTAGAGACTATAAGAATTACAAAAGAACTGAGTCAATATTTTAAAGGAACCAACCCAGGTTCGTAATTCCCCCCAGACCTAAGGGAGCAATGACAACTTCTTTGACATAAGAAGTTTCCCTAACCTTTGACTCACATGCAAAAGAGGAGATTACAAAAGAAGAACCTAGTTGAGAAATACAAGGCTATGGGAATTCATAAGGAGGTAAAAGGCAAGGGGTAATAAGGGGAAGCCAAAGGAGAAATGATTAATGAATTTGAAGCAGAAGGAGAAATCAAAGAAAAGATGTTAAATATAAAGTTAAGTTTTGTAGAAAGTCAACAGAGGATGATATAGAGTCCATTGGAAGCAATGAAGATGTAAAATACACGTTTATGGTAGGCAATGTTCCTGTTCTTTTTGGATACACCACTTTTTTTTTGTTATTACCAGCATATTTTTGAAAGCAAAAAGAAAATGGAGTCAAAGCATAAGGGAAAGTGGAGGAAGATATGCAAAATGAGAAAGTATACACATGTGAGGTGACAAGAGCAAGCTGGATTTCAATTTCTAATGCAGTTAGTGGAGTCACTATCCAAGCTAGAGGTTCAAGGGAGCCCAAACAGGTGGTACTAGAGAAACCATTGGAGAAGATGATGAGGCACATTTGAATGGTAGATGAATTTCCAGAATCCTGATTGATAATGGATTAGCTATCAATATAATTCCTTTAAGGATGCTTCAAACCTTGGGGAAATCTGTTGAAGATCTTATTTCAAATGATGTTTCTATTTCTGCTTTCATGGGAGAGCTAACCAAAACACTTAGGGTTTTGCTTATAGCAATAATAGTTAGAACGAGGACATTCTTATCTATTTTCTTTATGGTGGACTCATCTGCTAGCTACAAGGCACTTATTGGAAGGGATTGGATTCATACTAATTAGTGTGTATCATCTTTAATTCATTAATTTCTCTTTTTTTTGGAAAGGAGATGATGTGGAAGTAATCTGGGTAGACAATAAGCCTTTTGGTGCTCAAGTAGATGGGGCTGAAGTAGCATATTATAATGTTGATTTAGATCCTATCAAATTTGTAGGGCAAAATAAAAGGAGAAATCCTAAGTTAGTAGTAGCAACAGGCACTAATAGTAAGCTAATTCTGATGTCGATTGTGGAGGAAATCCATGATTGAGCATATTATTGAAGGAAAGGCAATTGCGGCTACTACCATTTTGAAAGCAGCATTATAGAATGTGGGAGGAGTTGCTTTTAATGATGAGATAGGTGTCTATGGTACTGAAGCCATCCTAGAAGAAGAACCTCTTGAGGATGTAGATAAAGTGCAGTTGAAAGATCTCCTTGAGGAAGTTAACCTTGGGACATTTAAGCAAATGAAAATAACTTATGTGAGCAGTAGCCTAAGTCCATATTTGAAGGCAAGAATAGTAAAGCTACTACGTAAATTCAATAATTGCTTTGCATAGGATTATAGAGATATGTCTAGTTTAAGCCGTGATCTAGTGGAGCATCACCTACTGATCAAAACTAGTTTTAAACCTGTCTATCAAGCACTAAGAAGAATGTATAAGGAAATTAAAGTAAAGATTAAAGAAGAAATGGAATTGTTGCAAAAGCAGGATTTATTAGGAAAGTCAAGTAGCAAAGTGGGTAGCCAATGTAATTTCTATCATGCCAATTAGTGACATGTTAATTGATGTTACTGCCAATCATGAAATATTAATTTTTTGGGATAGTTTTACTGGTTACAACCAAGTATCCATTACTTAGTTTTATATTTCAAAAACTACCTTTAGATGTCCAGTAGGCACGTATGAGTGGCTGGTGATGCCTTTTAGCCTTAAAAATGCTGGTGCCACCTACCAAAAGGTTATGAATTTAATTTTCATGACTTAATTGACAAGACAATAAAAGTGTATATTGATGATATAGTAGTCAAGTTAAAAGTGTAGAAAGAACACATAACCTATTTGAGAAATGGATTTGAAAGATTGAGGAAATACCAATTGAAGTTAAACCTACTTAAGTGTGCCTTTCAGGTAAGAGCTGGAAACTTTTTGGATTTTCTGGTACATCAAATGAGAATTGAGGTTGATCAAAATAAAGCAAAGGCCATCATGAGGGCAACTGCCCCAAGCAACAAAAAATTTAACTATCTAAGGAGATTCATTTTAAATTTAGCAGGGAAAGTGAAAGAATTTTCTAACTTGTTAAAATTTAAGAAAGAAGATGAGTTCCTATGGGAAGAACACCATCAAGCTGCATTTGAGAGGATCAAACAGTATTTTAGTAAGCCTTATATCTTAATGCCTCCTAGGGATGACTATCCTTTAAAGCTTTACATTTCTATTGCTTATAATTCTGTAGGGTGTTTGCTAGCATAAAATAACTCTGTAGGGCATGAGTAGGCAATCTATTATTTAAATAGAGTGATTAATGATTCAGAGACTAGGTACATGCCTACAGAAAAATTATGTTTAACTCTTTATTTTTCTTGCACAAAGTTAAGATACTATATTATTAGAGCTAAGGTGTACATAGTGTCACAAACAGATTTGATCAAATACATATTGTCTAGACCAATGATTACAAGAAGAATTAAGAAGTGGGCACTAATATTAGCTGAGTTTACACTGGCTTACCTTCCCTATATGTAAAGTTTGAAAGAGAGAAATAACCTAATTTAGGTGTTTTTCACCTGAAGAAAGTACCTTGGATCTTAAGTTTGATTGCTCATGTATTGAGAAAACAGCTAGGACAAGCGTGATCATCATTTCCCTAAGGGGAACAATGACCACCATGTTTTTTAATTTGAACTTCAACTGCACCAATAATCAAACAGAATATGAAGCATTTGTTATAGGCCTAAAGATATTAAAAGTGCTAGGAGCAGAAGAAATGAGCATCATAGAAGACTCGTAGTTGGTGTTGAGATAGCTTGCTGGTGAGTACAAGTGCAATAGTATACTACTAGCTTCATACTTTGCAACCACAATATAGTTGTTAGAGGAATTTAAGGAAGTCTCTTTTAATTATGTGCTAAGGCAACAAAACTGGGAAGTTAATGAATTGGCATAGGTGGCAACAGGATTAGACATATCTAAAGGGTTGGTGTAAAGCATGTTTCTAATAACTAAGAGAAATCATCCTTTAATTTAGGAGAGGGGAATTATATCAAAAAGCTTTAACACTGACATAACAAATGCAAAAGACTGGAGAGATGCCTTGAAGAGTTACTTACATTGCCTTAATGTGAAAGTTCCTTATATTGTAAGGGTTCAAGCTTTGTAATATGTATTGATTGAAAAGGATCTCTTTAAGAAAGGTTTTGATGGATTGCTCCTAAGGCGCTTGAGTTTCCTTGATGCCTTAGAGGTGATGAAACAAGTCCATGAAGGAGTTTGTGGAGCACACAAATCTGGTATCAAAATAAGGTGGTTAATACATTAACATGGCTACTACTGGTAGTCTATTCTAAAAGACTGTATTAATTATGCTAAAGGATATCAACAATACCAAAGATATTGTAGTGTACAGAAGGTTCTTGCAATAGAGTTAAATCCAATTATTAAGCCATGGCCTTTCAGAGGTTGGGCAATTGATCTTATTGGGAAGATATATGCAACTTCCTCAAAATGTCATAATTTTATAATTATGGCTACAAACTACTTCATTAAATGGGTAGAGGTCATACCTATAAAGAAAGTTGAGCAGGAGCATGTCATACAATTCATTAAAGAGCATTTGATTCATTGCTTTGGTATCCCAAAGTCCTTCATCACTGACCAGGGGACTATGTTCATTTGTGAAGAGGTAAAGATGTTTGCAGCAGATTATGACATCAAGTTAATCAATTCAACCCCACATTACCCCCAAGCAAATGGGCAAGCAAAAGCATCAAATAAGGTTTTAATTAATATCCTAGAGAAGATATTAGAAGATAACCCCAAGGATTGGCATAGAATTTTATCAGAAACTCTATGGATATATATAACTTTAAAGAGAGAAGTTATGGGCATTAGTCCATTTGCACTTACTTAGAGGCATGATGTTATTCTTCTAATGAAGATTGTTATGCTATCTTTGAAAGTGGAAAGACAACATGAGTTATCATCAAATCTATATATAGAGGCAATATCAATGGAGTTAGAAGATTTGAATGAGATGTGGATAGGGGCATTGAATCAAATGATAATCCAAAAGCAAAAAAGTTTTAAGGGTATATAATAAGAAAGTGAAAAAGAAAACCTTTGAGGAAGAGGAGTTGGTGTGAAAGATGATCTTACCTGTAGGAAGCAAGGACCATGAATTGGGGAAATGGTATGCTAATTGGGAGGGTCCTTCCAAAATCCATCAAGTACTAAGGGGAAATGCCTACTGGTTGGCTAGCTTGCAAGAGGAAATCCATAAATGCCACATCAATGTAAGTACCTGAAAAAAATACTTTCCCTCTATTTAAGAAATTATTGATAGAGAATAGTTTTAGATTATATAAAGGCCGACTGAAGGCCTAAAGTTAGTTATAATAATAAGATAGACCTATACACAAGATAAATGTATGACATTGCCCATACAAGATAAATGTAGGTCATTGGTCATAAAGATAATAAAATTAGTTGATTTTATTAATTTCTCAAGCATAATAACATAGTTAAACATTTAACTATTCAAGTGCCTAAGGGGCAGTAGGTATATATACATATATGCTATTAAACCAAGCAAAATCCCTAAATATGGCAAGCTAAAGTTGGTAAATGGAAATGTTACTAAAGTTATTACATCATATAGTAGAGAAATCAAAGCTTTGTAGGGATCTCCATTGGGTGCATGAAACACCTCTATCTTTCTCTAATTTCTTCATCTGAATCACTTGTTGTTGAACTTCTAGTAAAGGGTGATGAGACTTTATTTTTCTGTATCTACTTTTTGCTTGAGCTACTTTTATTGTTGTTGAGCAGTTTCCCCTTTGGCTAAGTCAGCCATGCATTCTTCCTCTAAGCAAGCAATCTCCTTCCTCAAATCTTAGATTCAAGCTTGTTTACTATCATAGCTCTATATAGCAACCTATAGGGTAATAGCAATAACATTCAATTTTGATGTATCCTTCTCCAAAGCTTTCTTCATAGCATTAAATGAGGCAATTCTTTCAGATAGGTGCACCAATGTCATGCTATGGTTAGAATAAGAGGTGAAAAGGCTATTGATGTATTCCTTGAGGTCAAGAAGCTGATGAGCTTGCTCAGATCTAACAGTAGTAGAAAGCATAGTAAGGGCATAAAGGGTGGCATCCTTCTGGGTTCCTGTGAGGGAGAATAGCTCAAAATTAGGAAACTACTATAAAATCTATTTTGATGCTTCCAATGTCTCTAAAGATGGTTGGCTATACAAAGAACTGGTAGTCGAAGGGGAAGCTAAAATAAAGGAACAATCCAAGCCTTTGAGAGGAATCGTATGCTATGGAGGATATTGTAGGCAAGCGCACTGATAGTAGGATTCTAAAAGAGAAAAAGGGTATAGGTGTTTAAGTACCAATAAAAAGGAAAAATGTTGGAGAAGTAAATGGTGAAGATTAAACATACCATAGAAGGAGCAGAAGTAAGGTGTTGGTCGTTTTATAAGCTAGCAGGAGGAACGAAGACATCTAAAGGAATAGGCGTCTCATTATGTGAGTCATTATCTTGAGTAATCTCTTTATCTGTATAAGAATCTATCTCTATGGATAACTCTAAGCCGTTATCTTTTAAGGACGAGGAAGTCAAATTGACTTGAATCTTCCTTTTAGTTAGGGTGATAGTGCACTATCAAGTAGACTTTTCTGGTAGGCTGTGGAATCACGTTGGAATTCTTTTGAGGCTTTTTGGTTTTTGGTGTCTAGGAGGAAGAATGTTGCTTTTTAGGAAGCAAACTACTATTAGAGGTGGTGGTTGGCATAGCTGAAAAGAAAGAATGGCAGGTCAGAAAGACAAGTACATTAACAAAGGGGAAGTATAAAGAAAAGTAATAACAATACCTAGTATAACAAGATTCTTAAAGATAGATGCCCACTAAGTCTAAAATGAAGGAAGATCATCAAGTGAATGGTCTAACTTGTACACGAGAGGTTGTAAGAGGCTCTTGTCATAGTTGCCCCAAACCTCTTTAATGGCAGACCTATCATAGCTAGCTCTATTAATGGAAGCTAGATACAAAGGATGTTGATCAGGGATAGCCTGTTGAAAGATAAACTGTCTACGTTAGAGGAAAGGAAGATAAGGCTCTCAAATAGCTCTGGCTAATGTAAGGAAACTAGTGGAACATTACCTTTAAAGAATAAGTAAAGTTGAGTGAAGGCTGCCCAAGTCACTATAGCATGAAGAACTCTTTTAGGAAAGTAATTTCTGGCCTAGGTTGGCAGGATGCAATCCTCGTTAGTGTCCTTACAAAATATGAATGGTGAAGGAAATATGTCAAAGGTCAACTTCTAAAAATAGTCTATGATGATAACCTTAGTCATAGAACATATGCAACCAATAATTCATAGACCGTGGAAATGCTTCTGAAGGATAGGATCAATTGAAAGTACTTGAAAATAGGTAAGCAACCATAGCTGTACTAACCAAGCACTTTTGTCTAGCTTATGAATTAGCTCATCTAAAATAGTCTTAACAAGATTATTGTAGACTATGGTTAGTAGTATAGTACTAAGTTCACATGTCCCTCTATGGATGATATAGTGAGTTACAAGAAAGTACTCATTGCTTGAGTGGGCTTATGAAGGATAAAAGATGAGTCGGCATAATATACACCATATGAAGTATGTATGCTCTATTTCAAGATCCTATAGTCAGCCCACTATACTTTTAATCAAAGCTGCATAAGTGAAATACTTTGTGTCACAACCAGTAATAGATTCTATGGTCTTGATGAGAATTGTGTCTTAAAACCCACCACTGATAAGCCTATAATATCAAGCATGTCTCTGAGGGTAACGGATATAGGTATGGCTCAAAATATGAAGGAGTTACAATCTCTTGACCAAAAATGGTAGGCTATTGAAGGAATAGAAGCTGAAAAAGGAATTTATGTTATGAACAGTTGAATGAGAGGCCAGATTCCAGCTTTCTCCCATCGATAAGAGAAATATGGGGTTAGGTCATTCACTCACTTAACATATCCATCTAGAATTTGAGGCCATGCTTTAACAAAAATAGATGGAGAGATTGTTTTTCTGTAGAGAAGCTCTTCATCATATTTTATTACGTAAGGGAATGCTAGTTCTCTAGTTTTATGATAAGGAGGTATCACCAGAGATACAGAGCAAGAATCAACCCATAAAATGGGAATGAGTTAGTGGGTGGAATATAAGGAAGCGTGGTGAAGAGACATTGAAATGAAGTTATGTTACTTACTGAGTATTGGTAGGAACAGGTGGAGGTGTAAGAGTAGGCTTAAAGTCAAGGAAGGAAGACATGCCTACAATAATAATACATTTACAAGTAAGTGATTAAGAACTTTTTCTATCTCTTAATAGCAATAATAATAAGAGAAGTGCAACCAAAACTTTTATTTCAGGCTTATCAGGTTTCAGGCCTTTTAAGGTTGTGATTATAATTCTAAAATATGATTGGTGATTTAACCTACCTTATCATAGTTTTATAAGCCTAGAAAGTAAGAATTAGTTCATTTCCCCTAATGAAGTTTTCATTTTTTTATCATTTCCCCAAGCATTTATATTAATAAAAATCTAACAGAGTTTCGACAGTAACATAGCAGTCCCAAAATTTTACACAAGTGCAAATACCATAATAATTCAATCACAATAGCATCATCATAGAGTTATGTTAATAGGTTTAAAGATTAGCTAACCTTTTATTGTCATATGGGAGTTGCTTTGTTGGTGTTTGAGTTTTGGAAGAATAGAGTTGGAAGGGTGGTATTGTCACATCCTGAAATGAGCACACACTTTGTATTCATGAGATTTCTTGAAATGATATGTTTTATATGTTATTGGTGTGAAAATGATGTGAAATTATCATTATGATGATAAGAATATTATAAGATTAGAGTTATAACTCTAAAGATTGAAATTGAAACATTTGACGCAAACCACTGAAACGACCCCTGAACGGCACTAAATCAATGATTTCTATATTAAAAACATTGAATTTTATTGATTAAATATGCTCAAAGTACTTGTGTTAACTTAAATTAGATATTTACAAAAGTTAGCAAAATTGAAATTTGGATTAATTATGATGTCATAATTAGGTGATGATGATGTAAGCATGATGTAAGCAAGTGAAATTAAATTGATTTTTCTTAAAAAGTGAATAATTATAAATTAATGATGAGTTAGTATGATTGACTAATAAAATGTACATATTAGAAAAGTAAAATTAGTAATTTTAAATTTAGATGACATGATGATATCGTAAAGAGGTATTATGATGTCATTAATGCATGATAATTAAATTAATGATATGAAAATAAATAAATAGATGAATATATGATTAAAATAGGGTAAGTCAAAGTAGAATTGAATTAGAATAAATAAATAAAAGTGGGATTGGTAATTGAAAAAGTTGTATAGGAAATTGGAATAGTTTTGGAGAAGGTGTTAATGGATGGAAAGAGAATGTAGGAATATTAATTTAATTGGTTTGGAGAATTGATGGATTGTAATTATAATTAAAATAGAAGATATTAGAATATATTTTAAATGTGTAAAATGAAATTTAAGTTATGATTGGAGGATTTAAAAATAAATATAGGAAAATAATTAAGTTTAGGGGTTAAAAGGGGGTAGTTGGTGTTCTTTAGGGACCAAAATGGCAATTTTGTCAAATGGAATGCATTCAGCCAAAATTTCCCCCTCATTTAATTAATGATTAATTTTCCCATCTGGCCAAAACCCTATCCCCCATATTTCATTTTTCTCTCCAAACCTCTCATTTTCCATCTTATCTCTTTCTTGTCTTCTTCTTTCATTACATCACTTAGGTTTTCTTCCTTTTTCTTCAAAGAAGCCAAATTTTTTTTGCATTTATTCTTCATATTTATTCTACAACTTCATAAATCTTACAAGATCTAAGCAAATAGTTTAAGAAAAAGGTAAAAGACTACCATTTCCTTCAAAATACCTTAAGAACCACATGTATGTCCATTTGAAGCACTAAGGTCGAATCTTTATCCTTTTTTTTTCTTCAAACCTTAAGTATTATCTAAGGTAAATGTGTTTAATGCAATTTTATGTTAAAATGGTTCCATTTTCTTAACTTCAAATAGTGACCAAATGCTTTCTTTCTTAAAGCCTTAAAACTAAAGCTATTTTCTTTGAGAAGTTGGAGTTTGCAAGTTTTTCATCTTCTTTTGGTCAGGATCCTTCATGATTTAACTAGTTCATATGAATTCTTGAAGGTAAGGTCAATAAACTTTCTATTTTTCTTTGTTTTAATGAAGACCAAAACCCGTCTTTCATGGATCTTCAAGTTTTACTCAAAAATCATGAAGAACCATATGTTTTGATGAAAAATCAAAACTTCTATGAACTAAATCTTCTTTCTATAGTTAGATCAAACTCATTTTAGTGCATGCATGTGGGTTAAAGTTGTATATTTACAAGGAGGAAGTCAAAAGGTGAATAACCATACAAAATCCATAGCATATATTCAAAGGAGGTTGCTTTAAGTGAAGATTTGAGATATATATTTTAAAATATGAGTTGGTAAGTATGAGTTCGCTATAGATTCATTTGATTTATGAATTTTGGTGAAGTTTTAGTTGTTGGCCGAATGGTACTCATTTTATGTGATGTATTTTGGTTTTGATTTGATGATTAGAAGGCTTAGGATTGTAAAATATAAGCAATAAGATGATTTGGTGTTGTGTGGGTGAGTGTGTCCTAATTTTCTATGGTTGGCCAAAATATACAAAGAATAATTTTCTGTTGGTAAGTTTAAAAAGAGATTAAGATGATAAATTACTAAAAATAGAAGATTAATAATAAAGAAAATAAGAAAAACAAGCTTAAGATGAGTTAAAAATGGATGAATTAAGGCTTATTGTCACTTAAAGAATATATGACTTAACAATTTCGAATTAAATGGTAAACTTTAGGTATGACTTAATAAAATTACTTCTAATTAAGGTTAAATGACGTTTTAATGTTAAGTTAATAAAGGATTTAAAGAAATTTGGACTTAAGTAAACATAAGGTAAGCATGTTGATTGTGTTAAAGCCTAATTCTCATTGCTAATGTGTATGGACTTTGAAAATTATGAATTTTGAAATATGTTAAGTAAATTAATGGATATGATAAAAGAATTAAAGTTTAAATGAAGGTAATAGTAAGAATTATTAAGTTAACATTAAGTAAAATGAGTTAAAGTGGATTTTAGAAGAATTGAAATTTTAAATATTAAAATTTATGGGTATTCGGCCATATTGAAAACAATGGACAAAATGGATATTCAATTAAGTAAATAAGTGGTATTTTAAAGGTTATTAAGTTATAATAAATAGTATATATTGGATTAATATAAGCCAAAGAAAGTTGATTTAAATTAAGCTTATGATGAGGTGTAATTTGAGATGTTTGAATATGACTTATAATGAGTTTAAATTAAGAACTAAAAAGGATATTTAAATATCATAAGTGTTATTAAAATTTTATTTAAGTAATAATGGAATGATAGAATGAGATTAAGTTAAGTTATGATATAAGTAACTTAAGAATGCTTGCTAAGGTTAAGGAGATTTTAAATGAAATATATCCTATAATTGTTATATGGATTTAAATGATTACTGATTTAAGAATAATAAATGGTTTAAGAAGATTATTAAGTGAATAATTAAGAGATATGATACTGTTATGATGAGATTTTACTTAAGGACTTAAATAGGAGTAACAAAATACTCAGGGATTTAAGTACACTATTAATTATAGGATAAACATACTTGACTGACTTCACATATATGAAATAAGTTAATGATTAAATGTTGAGCAGATATATTTAATATTATTAGACCTAAGACTAAGTATGAATAACAGAAAAATAATTAAGTCAGAATATAATTTATATGGTTATTGATTATAAGATGAGTTAATTAAGGATTTTAGTTAACTGATATTGGGTTTTGATAATGATAAATGATATGAGGTTAAGTATAAATTAATAGAGTTTTAAGATATTACTAAAATATGATTGATATCAAAATTAATTAAGAGAGAACTGTTTATTGTATGACTAAATGAATTCTGATACAAAATATATTCCTATATGCTTAAGATATTACTGAACTTAAACTGATAATAGAAGTTAAGATTAGATAGGAATAGTAATAAGAAACTGTTAGAACTATATAAATAGGATATTAAGAGGTAATCAGTAATATGATATTGACTGATTTAAGCTAGCATATAGTTAAGACTGTTATATTAAATTACGACTTAACAATAATTGAATTTCAACAAAATCTTAATTAAGTTACAAATTATAAATATAAAAATAATAAAGGATGAATTTAATTACTAATAAAAGATTAATATTGATTTTGAAATAGGTAAATCAGTGGAAAATATTAACGAATCACCCAAGGATATTAATAAAAGGAAGGACATACCAGGTTTGTGCTAGTATGTTTAAAGTCCTCAATCATTAAATGATCAAAAAGGCAAAGGTTTGGTAATGAAATAGCATTACATTATTTAACAATTTGAATTTAATTATGCATTATATATATATATATATATATATATATCATGAACATAAAGCATTCAACATAAACATGACATGGTGAAATAAGGAGAAAAGAATATGATATGATATGAGAAAAAGGCTAAATGATTATACTGGCCACAATGATATAAATTTCTATGGGAATAAAATAATATGTTATCATGATATGAAAGAATCAAAATTGAAAAGCAAGATGTTAAATGAGCTCATATGTAAAGAATCAAAGTTATATTATAATGAAAGATCCAATAAATACGCATTTATATGGAATGATGGATCAAGGAAAAAAAGGGAGAATGCATAGCATAAATGCATTCTCATAAATATGCACTGTTCATAATTCATGACATATGACACAATATGATGTAAATTCATGGTATGATTAAATGATATTGTGAGGAGTAGCACATCCCGGACGTGGGAGTACTGCACGCTGTTCGGCATTAGATGCCGTGGTGCTTGCTCCCGAGTGACTGAAACCATGGTTAACCTGCAGGACCTAGAGAGATCGCGTCGAGAAGTGCTATGGAGTCGCCACCCGAT
>CANYBF010123601.1:0-17906 GCA_948192965.1 Dalechampia spathulata | reverse complement strand
TTAAAAAAATAATACTTATCTTCATGTAAATTTTAAAAAATAATATTTATCTTTGAATTATTAAAATTAAAAGGGAGAGGGGTAGACTTGTATTTTCACTTCCCCCCTCTTCCCACTTTTAATATGTATATGATATTCATGAATATCCATATAAAATTTAAAGTATACATTGAAATGATTTTATAAAATTAAACTAAACATGTGAAAAATTACATCTTGTTGTTAACTTTGTATGCATTTGAAGGAATTGTATTTTAAATGTAACACATCAACTGCTATTCTCATACTGCATATTATATTAGTAAATATTGATAAGAAAATGTCAACCAATTAAAACTAATTACTATATAAGATATATAAATTGAAATAATTTGACAAACATTAAAAGATTGAACTAAAATATAAGATGTTCAGAATATTATTTTAAAAGGAGTAATAAATAAAGAAGTAATTTGACGATTAGACCATTGAAACTAACATATATAAAAGGAAAGTAGACTAAATTTAAGATGAAAGGAGTGATCTATGGTGATGTCAAATTAAGAAAATGCCAGCTTTATTAAGCTCACAGGGCATTACATGCTGGAAGTTTGATTGGTAGCTGATGATTTGGTGGGTTTAAAAAGGAGATGCACCTTATTGAAAAACTCATATTTCCTTCATTACTAAAACAACCTTATTAAGGAAATATGTATATCAGGAACGTATTTCTTGCTGGCATGATCCATTTTTTGTTCTTGTTTTTGTTACTCTCATCATCGTCAACTCATGTTACCTCAACCACACCTAACCAAATCCATAAATCTGGTAAATCTCCTCATGTTTTAGTTTTAAGTGTCTATACAAATAAATATTTATTTTCAATTTCCTTTATTTTCTTTTTTTTTTCTTATGATTTAATCTCTTTTTCTTGTTGCAGGAGATAAGATTAACGAAAAGCACATTAAGTTTAATGAGGTTGAAATTGGAGTTAAAATTGGAGTCAGAGGAAGTGTTTCAAAACCAGCACCGGATCATGGATCGTGAAGAAATACGTATATAATACTTATCTATATTTAATATCAAAAAAAAAAAAAAAGATTTGTAATGTACTTTTAATTCATAAAGATATATAATATAATATATTTTGTTTAATCCTGTTGAAGTTCCCAACTTAAGTGCCAACAAAAATTATCGAATTTCACGTTTCTTTTTTAAAAAATGAATATCATACACTGTTATAAAATTAATAACCTAAATCGCTCATAATTTTTAAAAAATTTAATCATGTCAATTTATACTCTTTTCGGTTTTAGTTTTGAATAATCTTTCTTTTAATTTTTTTACTGGACTTTTGATGTTGAATTGATCAGAAAAAATCAGTCTTCATGAATGATCTTTATAAAAGGTACAAAATTACATAAATAGACTTGTGATCAAATTATTGAACTATGACCACATGTGGATCATATCTATAATTAAGATATAATATACATTATCTAATGGGTATTCTTTAGCTATGTTTATAGTCTTTATTTATTTAGCTTGATTATTAATTTCTAAATATAATTATGATAAGTAATTCTCATTACTCAAATCAAATAAATTTCATAATATAAAAGTCAAATATCTATAAGATTTATATTAAAATAAATTATAATTAATGATAAATCAAATATTTAATAGTGTAATTTATAATGCATATTGAATATTTTATTAAAGCTTAATGATAAGCTTTACATTGAAATTCATAGAGAAAATTAAATTTATATATAAAAATATAAATCAAATATAAATCAAATATTTTTTAATATTTAATATAATTGGAGCATGAGGCATCGAATGAAGTCCATAAGGTGACGTGTTTATATATTTTAATACAGAAAATGTTTATTAAGCGAGGAAGAAGTAAATAAAAGATAAACAATAAATTATTGTTGGGATAATTGAAATAGCGATATAACAGGAAAAAAGAATAATTAAATACAACTATTTTAGAAATATTTTTAGGGGAAAAAGAAATCTGAATCCTTAATCAGTATTGTAATTGCGAGGAGCCTTCAAAAAGGAGTAATAATATAAAACACTAATGTTAAGCAAATGAAAGTTAATGATGCTAATGGGAGAGTTTTGATCCTATCATCCATTTTTTCATTGAATGGAAGGTATACAATAAATTAGATTCATTTTTCACCATGTAAAATCTTAATTTCTCCTTTTTACTATATTTCTATCTTATAACTATAATGTTTTAATTAATAAATATTTTTTTATATTTATATATATTGATATTATTTCTTTTTTTTTCTTCTCGATATTTTTTTAAAAAAGTTTAAATTAAAATTTAAATTGATAGGTTAACATGTAATTATTATTTTAACCATATAACATTTATCGTAATATGTATTAGTGTTGGTTGGGCTACAAAATTATTTGTATTTACTAATAACTTAAAATTTTTTAAATATAGCAATGAAGCTTCTCTCCTTTTTTTTAAATAATATAATATTGGAGATAGTTGTTTGATATTATTATTTAAAATAAAAAATACATCCTAAATTTTTCTAAATTAATTATTTAATTATCTTAATTTTTTAAAAACTATAATTTCTAACTTTTTGTAAGAACGGATATTTGTCTACTTTTTTTTTAACAACACTTTTTCAAAATCTACTTTTGGAAAATGTAATATCGAATATGCCATAAATTATTAATATTAGTTATTTGATGTGTTGTTATCACAATTTATTTTAATATAAAATATTTTTATACATTAATATTTAAAAGTAATTATCTATTATTATTTATTGATTTAGCATAACTATAATAAAAATTACATTTCATTTGAAATAAAAATTTACATATATTTTAATAAAAATTTATTGTTTAGATCAAAATAAAATAAAATTTTAATATGAAAACATAAAATTTAATTTGAAATATAATTATTTTTATTAATTTGATTTTTTTAAATATAATTTTCTCGCATTGTGTTTTTTTTCCCTCTTTTCTATTGAATACTTTTCTTGGGTTGCCAGCTTCGTGAATTGTCCGCTTGACAAAGCTTCGTTCTATTTCTCCATTTTTCTTTGCATGGGTCCTTCAGTTTTTGCTTTTCCACCTAACAAATGAACAACTCCTACCAATCCACTATTGATTCCGTGCGTAGGGAGTTTCATTCATGGTTGGATTCTTTGGTTTGTCTATAAAACGGAGACAAACCCTATTAGAAAATTGCTTATAAAAAATGCTACGGAGGAGCATGTTTCTTGTTTGCATCATCGACTTGGTTTTGCTTTTGTGTCTCTTATTCTTATCATCATCTCAGGGGACGTTTGCCAGAGTCCATGACCCCCGTCAGTTGTTTTAACATAATTATAGTTTACAAGTCCATTTTTCAATTCTAAGTATTTATACAAACAAATATTTCTCTGTAGCTTTCTGTATTTTCTTTTGCCTTGATGTTATTTAATCTCCTTTTCTTGTTGCAGGATATATGAATAATGGCAGGCAAATTAAATTTAATGAAATGAAAATCGGCTCCAATAGACCTACCTCACCAGGTGGACCAAAATGTATACGACCAGGGTGTTAATCTTGGTAAAGTTGGCCAATTAAGTTTCAACGATTGCTGTATTCCATAAAAAAAGAATGTTGGTAAAGTTGTACGTCAACAACAATATTATATATTATAGTATGTGGATAATTGTCTTTATTTCTATAACTTTTAATGTTATTTTGTTATTTTTCATCTAATTATAATGTATTTTATGTATTATTTATACTTGATATTCTTAGTTTGATATAATATTTTTCATCTTACATGAATTTATATACACTATTATTTAAAATTATTAATTATTATATTTATATATATTTTTTATATATTTTTTATATATTTATTGATTTTTAATTTATAGTTATAACTGATGTATTAGTTTTTAGGATAAAAATTCTCATTCATTTAAAGTAAAGAATTACTAAAATATTTGTATAAGAATCAATAATGAAATGTAGCAATATTTTTCATATATTAAATCAAAGATTTAATTCTTAAAAAATTATTAAGGTTATAATGTATTTTTTAAATTTTTTAACGTATTAAAAGTTATACAAATCAAAATTATATAGAATGAGATAATAAAAATAAATGCGTGGATTTTAATTTAGAATGTTTTGAGTCCTGGGACCTTATTTTTATAAAAATTTATTTTTCAAATCTCTGCCTTAGTGATGGATATTTCACTTCTCTTTTTTATCATTTCCTAACATTTCTTATTATTCATGTAATTTTCGTATTAAATTAAGAATTATGATTAAATGTTTGAATTTAAAATCTTATATCATAGAAATATCTTATTTTTATATAAATTGAAATTTTATTATATATGATATTTATTTATTCATTCATAAAATCAATCATCCTTTTGTATTTTCTTTTTTTTTTATTACTATTTTAAATTAATTTGAAGTTTTAGCTTGGCAATTTCTTTAGTCAAAAAAGTGTTAGAATGTTGATGTTTAAACGCGGCTATGATTAAAGAGGGAAGTTCCTTAAATGTTGAATCGTTCTTCTTAATTTATTCAACATAAATTTTAATACCACAGTGAAATAAATCAAAGTTGTTGCCCAAAGAGCAAGTTATAAAGTCAATGAAGTTTGATTGCTGGTTGCATGAGTTGGTTTGTAGATAAAAAGGATACTCTCCTTGTCAAGAACATGCTTATTTCCTTTATTACTGAAAAGATTTCAAAAAATAAAAAGTGTATAGGAGTAGCTGGTTTCTTGTTTGCATGATCAGCTTGTTTTTGTTCATCTTATTCTTATCTTCATCTGATCATATTGTGTTCGCCAGACCGGCCCAGGATGCTAATAAAGATGTCAAAAGATAAAATCCACAAATTCAATAAGTTTCCGTTACACAGTTTGATTAATAAATAAATCAAATTCTTTTTCAATTTAAAAGGTTAATGGAAGTCATTCACCAGATGCGCCAAAAAAGTTGTACGCACATACCGGGTGCACCCGATCCATGCGGCGAGTAGAAATCAGTGGATCGGTAGGGATCCATGTGGTGATTGCAGTTGCAGATGTTTCCATAAAACAAAAAAAAACTGAAAAACCATACCGATTGTATAATTTATTTTTATTTCAATATTAGGAATTTCATTTATGACATTCAAGGGTCTACAGTTTTATGTTATAGTTTATTTTAATACCCTTTTCATGGATATGTTTGTAATAATTCTTAAAATTGTATATGAATTTAAATAGATAAAAAAAACTAAATTTGTTGGTCTGATTAAATGTAGGTAACTTGTTCTAAATGGTTTGAATTTCTATAAATTTTTTTTACCAGAGTTCACTTAAAACTTTGATAGAATATAATCATAAAATATAGGGTAAAAGTTTGAGGAAATATAAGGGTAATTCTAAAAAGAAATTTAAGATTGGAATTGTGTTGTTATGCAGGATTTAAAGGTAGACATATTCATGATCTAAAGTGATTAAATACATCATATCTGTTATCCTATGTGGCTATAATTCATTATATTCCGATATAGTTTAAAATATAGGGAAAAAGATTATACAAAACCTTTCCTACCGAATGCCTTTGATAGGCATTCGAAAACGCATTTACATGCTGGTAGCTTTCGTTGGGGTGACTCCACCTAATTGAGTCTGCGCCTATCCATGGGAAGTTTCATGGCTGGTTGCATCATTTGATCGATCTGTATACAAAAGAGGAGATGAATCTTGTTAGAAAATCGCTCACTTTCTAAATTACTAAGACAGTTATATATAAAAGAAAAGATGTATAGAAGGGGAAGCTTTCATGCTTGCATCATCAACTTGTTTTCACTGTTATTTCTCTTATTCTCATTGTCATCTCAAGTTGTGTTGATCACAACTATCAAAATTCATAAACCCAATAGATTCTCTTGAATTGCCTTCATAGGAGTTAATCTCCTTTTCATTTTGCAAGATATATCATTAATGGCAAACAAAAGAAACTAAAATCAGATCCAAAAGACCCATTTCATCACATGGGCCAAAATGTATATAACAAGGGTGCTAGTAAAGATGTATGAAACTTCTCCATCTGTCTAGTCTAGATATAGTTTTATGTGTATGAAGATATTAGGAAAAAAAACTTTGTAGTATGTGAAATTATTGTTGTAGAGTTAATTAATAAATACATATTAGATATTATGTTTATTAGAACTTTATGATATAAAATGAAGATTCTACATAACTTTTTTTTTATAAAAAAAGTATTGGTAAAGTTGGAAAACTTAGTGTTAACAATGATATTGTATATCAATACATGTTTTGTCCTTGTTTTTATAAATTTTAATGTTATTTTGTTAATTTTTTATTTCAATTATAATTTATTCCATGTATTTTTATATATTATTTGTATCTAGCATTTTTAGTTTAATATTTAATATTTTTATTATATTTTATATATAAATTTGTATATATTTTTATTTAAAAATTTTAATTATTACATTTGTGTATTTTCATGATTAATTTATTAATTTTTAATTTATAATTAGAGCTATTAAATGCATTAATTTTTAAGATGAAGATTCTTATTTTTTTAAGAATATCAAATTACTATACATAAGAATTCATCAATAAAATAATGAAATAGTATAACATTATATATGAAAGATTTAATTTTTAAAAAATTTCGAAAATTGAAGTACATTTTCTAAAATTTTAATTATATTTAAAGTTATGAAAATCAAAATTATATAATATAAAATATTATAAAAATAAATATGTTATATAGAATGGCTCGAGTGGTGTAAATCGCATTTTCCATATAACCTTATATGACTCACAGATATCCTCCAAGGAGTGGTCGAGCTTCCATTTCCGTTTTCAGTTATTCCTAGAACTCCAGCTATTCATATGGTTTTCAATTAAATTAAGAGTTACAATTAAATGTTTAAATTTAAAATCTTATATCATATAAATATTTTATTTTTTTAGATTTAGAATTTTATCACATATGATATTCATTGGTTCATAAAATCAATCATTCTTGGAATTTTATTTTTTTCAATCTTTTTTCTTTCATCATTTTAAATTAATTTGAAGCTTTTGCTAGGCAGTTTCTTGGGTCAAATAAATGTCAGAACGTGGATGTTTAAACGTGGCTATTATTAAACATGAATGTTTTTTAAATGTTGAATCATTCTTCTTAATATATCAAAAATAGATTTTAATCTATAGTCAAACAAATCAAAGTTGTTGCCTAAAGAGCAAGTTATAACGTCAGTGAAGTTAGATTGCCAGTTGCATAAGTTGGTTTGTATATAAAGAGGGTATTCACCTTATCAAAAATATGCTTATTTCCTTGACTACTAAAAGGATTTTAAAAAATCAAAATGACGTATAGGAGGAGTAGCTGGTTTCTTGTTTATGCTTATCTTGTTCTTATCATCATCTGATTATGTTGTGTTGGCCATGCTTACCAATACCCATAAATCCGGCAAGTTCTCTTCCTTTTAAAACAATTCAAATTTACAAGTAGACTCACTTTTAAGTATATACAAACGAGAATTTTAAAAAATTTTCTGTATTTTGTCTTGCCCTCTTATGATTTTATCTGTTTTAATTTCTTGTTGCAGGATATTACAAGCATATGCAATTTAGTGAAACTAAACTTGGAACCAATAGACCTATTCCACCAACTGCACCAAGTGGTCATGCACCTCTGCACCCATAAAGATATATGAAGATATATGATGCTTGCCTATATATATTTCTGGATCAAGCTCGACATGTATAAAAATTTAGGAAAATAATATTTATAATATAAGAAATTGTTACGTACTTTTAATTAATAAAAACATGTAAAGATAAATGATGCTTATTTATGGTGCAAAAAGAAGAGCTAGCTTACTTGTCGTTGTGTGTTATCTTGTTAGCAAGAAACACAGCAACCATGAAATGAAATTTACTCTGATAAATTAATGAAAGCAACAATGAATCATCCCCAGCATGCATGCGTATATATATATACAATTCCTTGATCAGTAGCGAGGAGTTGCAGTTCCAGTTAACTAAGTTAGATTCGAATCACATATTTATAATCTAAGGTGATTAAATCCATCATATCTGTTATCCTGGGATGCTATTTCACATTCATCTTTATCATCTAGGTAAAGTTCCTAAAAGATGGTAATCATTTTTAAACTTGGGAGGGATCAATTCTGTTTTAAATGTTGAATCATTCTTTTAATATATTGAATATCCATTACAATCACGAAGTCAAATAAAAATAGAAGTTTTTGTTGCCAAAAAGGGAGTTCTCTCATGAATTATGTTCATATCATAATATAATTTTTTTAAAAAAATAATGGAAAACAAAATTCACAAAAAAATATAATAATTTTTATTTGATGCAACCTTTGAACAAGTCTACTTTACAGTCTTCATGAGATAATTCATTATATTTTACATTATAAAATATACTGAAAAAATTATATAAAATGCCTTTAATAGCATTTGAGAACGCCTTTACAATGTGGGTAGCTTTGTGAATTGCCAGCTTAACAATTTTGATGTTTTACTTTATATGATTTGATCGATCTGCGTATAAAAAGGAAAAGAAAGGAGATGAACCTTTCATTTTCTAAATATAAAAGAAAAGATGTATAGAAGGAGAAGGTTTCTAGTTTTGCATTATCGACTCGTTTTTGCTGTTGTTTCTCTTATTCTCATTGTCATTTCAAGTTGTTTTGGTCATACCTATCCAAATTCGTAGCTCTTGAAGTGCCTTCATCAATACAGTTATATGCATTCAAATGATTCAATATTTAATAACCATGATGTAAATGTTTCTCGAATATTGAATCATTCTTTTTAATATTTTGACTATGAATTTCAATCACAAACCCACTTGAATCAAAGTTGATGTCCATTCCACAAGTTCTAAACTCAATCAAAGTTGCCATCATTTGATTTGATTTCCGTTTCTTTTTCCACGATATAAGATTAATGGCAAACAAAAGAAACTAAAATCAGATCCGAAAGACCTATTTCATCACATGGGCCAAAATGTATATAACAAAGCTGCTAGTTGCCATCTGTCTATTCTAGATATTGTTTCATGTATATGAAGATATTAGGAAAAAAAATTTGTACTATGTGAATTTATTATCATGAATTTAATTAATAAATACATATTAGATATTATATTTATTAGGATTTTATTAAATAAAATGGTGATCTCATATAATTTTTCGTTGAAAAACTTAGCGTCAACAATGATATTGTACATGAATACATATTGTGTATCTTTATTTTTATTATTTTAAATGTTATTTTGTTATTTTTTATTTCAATTATAATTTATTTTCTGTATTTTTATATATCATTTATATTTAATATTTTTAATTTAATTTTTAGTGCTTTTATTATATTTTACATGAATATTTTTTTAAAATGGTTAATTAATTTGCATATTTTCATTATAAATTTATCAATTCTTAATTTATAATCATATTTCATATATATTAATTTTTAAGATGAAAACTCTTATTTATTTAAAAATATCAAATTATTGCAATATATATACAAAAATCAATCAATAAAGTAATAAAATATAATAGTATTTTTCATATATAAAATGGAAAATTTAATTTTTAAAAACTTATAAAATTTATAATATATTTTAAAAAATTTTAATATGTTAAAAATTATGTAAATTAAAATTATATAATATGAGATATGATATACTTCGTAGAATGTCTCATAAGTGGGTAAAAATCCTCATGAACCGTTTGGCCTCCTTTCATAAAATTTCACTTTTCAGGCTTATTCACGAGTCAGAGACATCCCCAATGAATGGCAGAGCTCCATTTCTTTCTTCGTTTTTTTTTTTTTTTTTCAGTTATTCCTAGCTGTTCAACAAGTCGTATGGTTTTCAATTAAATCAATGGCTATATGATTAAATATTTGAATTTAAAATCTTCCATCATATAAATATTTTATCTTTTTTAGGTTTAAGATTTTATCATATATGATTTTCATTAATTCATAAAATCAATCATTCTTCATATTTTCTTTTTTTAATCTTTTTTTCTGTTATTATTTTAAGTTAATTTGAAGATTTGGCTAGGCAGTTTCTTCAGTCAAATAAGTGTTGGAATGTTGATGTTTAAACGTTGCTATGATTAAACAGGGACGTCTCTGAAATGTTGTCTTTATATATTAACATAAATTTTAACACCATAGTCACATAAATCAAAGTCGTTGCTCCAAAAGCAAGTTATAACGTCAGTCAAGTGTCAAGTTTCATTGATAGTTACATGAGTTGGTTTGTATATAAAAAGGATATTCACCTCTATCAAAAACATGCTTATTTCCTTGATTACTAAAAAAATTTCAAAAAATCAAAAAGATGTATAGGAAGACTAGTTGGTTTCTTGTTTGCATCATCAGTTTGTTTTTGTTCATCTTATTATCATCATCACGTAATCATGTTGTGTCGGCCAGATCTACTCAAACCCATAAACCCAGTAAGTTGTCTTTCTTTCAAAACCATTAATTTTAACAAGTGGGTTTCTCAATTTTAAGTACATATAACCATATAAAACCATAACTTTCTTTGAATTTTCTGTATTTTCTTTTCCTCACATGTGCTTTCAATCAATTTTTCTTCTTACATGATATAAAATTAACTAAATTTAAATCAGATTCAAAAGAAGAACTTCACCACAAGCACCAAGTTGTGTAAGATAAAATCCACAAATTCAATAAGTTTTCGTCACACAGTTTGATTAATATATAAATCTATTTATTACATATGCTTTTTTATTTATATATTTAGTTGCTGCAGATTATCAGGGTGGCCAGAAAGTAAACTTGAAGGAAAGTAAAACAGCAGTCAAAGGAAGTCGATTACCTGGGCCAAAAAGTTGTACGAACATACCGGGTTCACACCATATATGCGGCAAGTAGAAATCAGTGGATCGGTAGGGATCCATATGGTGATTGCAATTGCAGATGTTTCCATAAAACAGAAAACCTAAAAAAACCTGCAATATTGTATCATTTATTTTTATTTCAATAGTCTATTGTTTTATATTATCGTTTATTTTAAGAATATCGTTTTGATGAATATGTTTGTAATAATTCTAAACATTGTGTATGAATTTGAGTATGTTAAAGGAATCAAGTTTGCTTGTTCAATTTAATGTTGGTTTGGATTTTTATACTTTTTTTTTTTTTACCATAATTCACTTAAAACTTTGATAGAATATAATGTAAATAAGATTCATCAGGAAACAAAATATGTATAAGAGGAGTAGGTTTCTTGTTGGCATGATCAATTTAATTTTGTTTTCAAATAGTATAGGAATCCTTGGGAAGTTGACATATAGAACAAAATCTATGTTTCAATGTATAATCCTTTGTTTCATGCAATATAAAAAGCAAACAAAAAGAAAGGAATATAAGGTATTATTTTCTTTTAAAGAAATCATACTCCTTTTCTCCTTTTCCTTTCATTACTCCATATATAGGGTAAAGGTTCGAGGAAAATATGACGGTAATTCCAAGAAGAAATTGAAGATCGGAAATATGTTGAGAAGATGAGTTAATGGATACTTATAGATGGGGGAAATTTATGAGAAGAAAAGGCAAAGTGGGTAGCGGCCAACTTGCCCTTTCTTTATATATTGGGGGAGAGTTTTGCGCACTCAGTCAGTCTTCCACTTGGTTTTATTTTCCTTTTCCACATGATATTGTCAAATAAATCCTTCGGTCTGAATTTGGCTGAGCAACCATCGAGTCTACGCCTGTATGTAGGAAGTTTCGTTGCTAGTCGCATGCCTTGGTTCGTGTATAAAAAGGATAATCACTTTATTAGAAAATCGGTGACTTCCGTAATTACTAAAAAAGTTTTAGAAAATACAGAAAAATGTATAGAAGGAGTTGGTTTCTTGTTGGCATGGTCAACTTGTTTTTGTTTCTCTTGTTCTTATCTTCATCATCTGATCATTATGTTCAGGGCAGACCCAGCAAAATCAATAGAACAGGTGTTCTCTTAAAACAATTCAATTTTACAAGTTGACTCAATTCTACAAACTTTACTGCATTTTCTTTTTCCTTCACATGATATTCTCTCTTTTAATTTCTTGTCGCAGGATATATAATCAACCCCAAGCAAATGAAATTTAATGAAATCAAAAGTAGAGGCAACAGACCTACTTCACCATCTGGACCAAGTAGTAACGTAGGCTGCTAATCAAGATTTACGATATTCCTGAATCTATCTATATCCATAGCTTTAATTAAAAAGACATATAAGATATTATGCTTATTACAACTTTATGGTGCAAAACGAAGAAGCTAGCTCCATGTCACTGTGCTTCTCTTGTTAGCAAGAAAAGCAACGAACATGAAATGAAATTTACTGTAATAAATTGATGAAAGCAGCAATGCGTCATCCCTGGTCAGTAGCAAGAAATTGGACCTTCATTTGACTAGTCGATACGTATATAATACGAATAAGGGTCAGTAATTCCATCAACCAAGAATAGGCAACACATAATATTTCATCTAGCCAAGATTGCAATGGACCGCGATCCACTACACTGCAGGCCAGGTAGTAAGGTTGCCTTTTGAATATGAACTCGAACCCTTCCCCAGATCCATCCAACTATACGGCAACTTCACCGCCGTGGTTTTGTATATGAAAAAGGAGATGAACCTTATTAGAAAATTGCTTATTCCCTTAATTACTAAAATAAAATTAAAAAAATTCAAAAGATGGGTGATATCCGTTGTTTGTATGATCAACATAAAAGTATATAATATAATGATTTGGTAGAAGAGGAAATGCTTGTTTCTTGTTTGCATGACCAATTTAATCTTATTTCTCTTATTCTTATCATCATCTTATCTTATGGTGTGATGATCAAACCTACCACAGCAGGTTCTCTTAAATCAAATTACGAGTAGACTCCTCAATATTTAAGTATATATAAACAAATATATCTTAAAATTTTCTACATTTTGTTCATTTTTCATGTTTGTTGCCATATATAAGATTAATAAAAAGCAAATGAAATTTACTGAAATTAAAATCAAGTGGGAGAAAGTGTTTCACAACTAACACCAGTCGGCGGAGGAAGTGTTCCACAACCAGCGCCAGGTGGTCGACAACTGTAAGAGTAAAAATGTACAATTTTTTTTCTTAAATACTGTGATATATAAAGAATTTGAAGGTCAATTTAAAATGAATATTGTCTAACAAATCATATCAAAAAAATTAAAAATTAATACGCATGCATTTTCTAACAAATCATGCAATTTTTCCAAAAAACACTGAGTTTGAAAATTTATAATTAACATTTAATTTAATTTATATTTAATCAATTAATATATGTGACCTAGTAATTAAATCAATTAAATCCATGTTAAGTTATCTTTTTAAGGCATATATGTGACCTAGTAATTTTTCATGATAAGGATCCTACAACAAAAAAAGCTTTTATAATTTTATATTAAAATATTAAATATAAATCAACTGTTTAACGTTAAGTTCCAAGATATACTAAATGTTTGACTTGATCATGAATGCTGAATTCTATATATATTGAACGGAAAACTTACTCACTCGTAACGTATAAATGAAGATTTAATTAATATTGATTTTCTCAGAAAAATAGTTTTCAAATTTAAAAAATAGATTAATTAATATTTATTAAAAATTGTTTGAATATCAACAACATATTGACAGAATAGTAAGATGTTTTTTATTCATAAATTTCAAATTTAAACTTTAAGAATAGAAAATTTTATATGAAAAAAGTTTAGTTATGTGAATCATCTTGTATTTAGTACAAAATTATGAAATAAGTAATTTGAAAAAATTGAATTCCACTAAAACCTAAAAATAAAAAGAAAGAAAGAGAGGTCCCTAAACGTGGAATCATTCTTTTAATATGTCCTATCACAAAGACAAATAAATCAAAGTTGTTGACAAAAAAGCAACTTATAATATGCATTAATTAATGAATTCTTGACCCTAAAAAAGACCAACCTACCATGGAGTCTACGCTTGTGGGTTTTCCATTGCTACTTGCATGTTTTGGTTTCTATATAAAAGGAGATAATCTTTATCATAATATTGCCAAAACAAAATTAGAATAAAAACAAAATGTATAGGAGGAAAGTGTTTGTTGTTTGCATTACCCAAAAGAACCTTCATCTTGATACTCCAATTGTCATAATTATCATTGTTGAGTGTTGGTACTTGAAAAGAAGCTACTCCACCAGCCATATCTCCAAATAAAATGAGAATTTTTTTTATATGACTATATAGCTCTGATATCACTTTGTTAACACTAAAACAAATTTGCAAGAAGAATTATAAAATTCTTATTACAACAAACTCATCACTCTTACAACAAACTCAAAACACTCTCACTTCAAAACTCTCACAACAACACTCAACACTTAAGAGAAGTTTTACTTCTTATTTTGTGATATGATAACTCACAATAGGATGAGATATTTATACTACACAAACATACCTAACATTTTACCTAATACACATTATAAAAATTACACACTTAATATTCACCTAACACATCATATATTTTCAATACAATTTTCAAACCTCATCTCACCTAACATACCATACAATATAATTTTCAAACCTCACCATACAACACAATTTTCAAACCTCACCTAACACACCATACAACATAATTTCAAAACCTCACCTAACAAGTTTATTATTTCAACATAAACTTCAAATTCCAGTTCATAGACCCAATTTACCTCCACCAGAAGGTTGTACTGTACCGTGCTAATTAAGATGTACAATGCTATTAAAATATATAAATAAAACAAATTCTATAAATATAAAAAAAATCAAAAATAATAAATAAAATAATAATAATAAATAAAAAATATATAATTATAATATATATAATATATATAATATATATAAAAATAAATAATATAAAATAATATATATATATATATATATATAGAAAATATCGTTCATCGGTCAAGACTTAAAAATTATAGCATTATGCTTATTACAACTTTATATTACAAAATAGACATGCTACCCATCAGGTTTCTTCTGCCTATTTTTTCTAAAAACATAAATCTTGGTGTAAGTCGGCCAACTAAGTCCCAATAACAATATCATATTTCCTTTTTATTTTTAACTATGCTTTGATTTATTGATTTATGAATGATATATATTTGAACATGTTAAAGTAAGTTTATATTCTTTAAATTATGTAAAAATAGATGTCACTGTTGATAAACAATAACTAAATGGTGTGTATCTTTTTTAATTAGGTATAATATCACTTGAAAATAATAATAAATTTTTAAAACTTTTGGATAAATTTGAAAAGGTTGAAAATTAAATTTTATTTTTGAATTTTAAAAATAATAAATAAAATTGAGATGATTAATTTTTAATTAGACATAATATATTAAAAAAATATAATTCACATAAAATATATAAAACAAAAGTAAATAATTAGTAACAAAATTACAATTTTATTCAAAATTAAACTTCAAATATATATAATTAAACATGAATAAAAAACGCTGTATGAATCGATCAAAATTTAACAAAATAAGTACATAATACAGAGCAAAAATATTTAATTTTTTAAAACTATAAAATAATTTTGGCTTTTTTTAGAAAAAATGTAATAATGATATGAAAGATGGTAATCAAATTTTGGTGTTATAATTTATTTTCTTCAAATACCAAAATCAAAATTGCAATCCAAATTAGAGTAACAGAATAATAAATTAAATGGAAATTATAATAGGATAATGATTTTTTATTAGTTTGTTAAAATTTAAGTTGTTATATAAAATAATGAAATATTAATTTCTTATAGAATTATTCTTTTGATCATTTTCTAACTTAAATATGAAAATTATTTTTCACACATCTCACTCAAATAATAATTTTTATTGTAAAATTATTATCATCCTTATTACAATCAAATCACGATTCCTAATTTAAAAGGTATTTTTAATCTTTCTTTAATGAAAACTGTTAATTATTGTTGAAAAATGGATAAATTGATACTTTTTAAAAAATTCATTATTAATTTGATTTTATAAACGTTTATTGATATTTGTTATTAGAAAATGATTTCAATTGTATATTCATGAAACTGGTGTAAGGTTCGGCTGATGACCGCTAGCATAATTTTCAACCATGAATGCTGCATTCTATGTATATTGAACCCAAAACCTACTCCTACCATATAAATGAAGATTTTTAATATTGATATTGTCAGAAAAATAGTTTTCCAATTTAAAAAATATATAAATTAATATTTATTAAAAAAAATTTGATATCAACAAGGTAAGATATATTTTTTTTAATCATAAATTTCAAGTTTTAAACTTTAAAAACAGAAAAAATTATATGAATAATCTTGTATTTAATACAAAATTATGAAATAAATAATTTGAAAAAAAAATTGAATTCCAGTAAAACCTAAAAATAAAAAAAGAAAAGAAAAGGAAGAAACAAAGAGGACCTAAAGGTGGAATCGATCTTTTAATAGATTGGTATAAATTTCAATCAGAAAGCCGAATAAATCAAAGTTGTTGACAAAAAAGCAACTTATAATATGCACTAATTAATGAATTCTTGACCCTAAAAACGACCAACCTACCATGGAGTCTACGCTTGTTGGTTTTCCATTGCTACTTGCATGATTTGGTTTCCATATAAAAGGATATAATCTTTATCATAATATTGCCAAAACAAAATTAGAATAAAAACAATATGTATAGGAAGAAAGTGTTTGTTGTTTGCATTATCAATTTGTTTTTGTTTCTCCTCTTCTCCTCATCATCTCATGTTGTGTTGGTCTACAAGTGTGTTAAGTTGTGAAATCTGATATTGTACTTGATATATTATTAAATATTATTATATTAATGTCGTACACACAGTGGAGGTTGACTGTACATACCGTCGTTATTAATAAAATTAGTCACTGCCGTGGAGGTTGACTTCGGTATTTACCACGAAATTTTTTCTCTCTCCTAAATTTCTCTCTTTCTCTCTTTCTCTCAATTTTTCTGCACATATTATTGATCCCTACAAAGTGGACTCCTCCGCTTTGAGCATTTGCAAACAAAAAATATTCTTCCAGTTTTCAGCATTTTCTTTTTTCATCATGTTATTTAATTTCCTCTGTGTTGTTGCAGGATATAAGATCAATGACAAGCCAATGAAATTCAATGGAATTAAAATCGATGTGCGTGAACCTCAATCACCACCAGGAAAAACTAGACCAGAACCTGGTGTATAAGAAAATTGTCAACTAGGCTAAGGAAGTACCCATAAAGGCATATCACATATTATGGTTATTGGACCGCTTATTATGTTAAAGGAAGTTGCTTCATTATTATCGTATTTATTTCTTTTGAAGGACAATCTTGGTCAAGTACGTCCCAACAACAAACTTGCATTTCATAAATAAGTAACGGGATCAACATTTCCTTGTAATCCTCAAAGATTGTGATCTAAACAAAACAACTTGAAGTTGAATTCTTATGTTTCTTCGGTTTTAGTTTTGAAGGTTTTTTCCCCTTTGAATTCCCTACTATGGTTTAAGCTATGTTTGGTATCATTTTTAACTTTTCAATTAGCTGTTAGAATATGAAATTACCAAAAATGTATTATATATAAAAATATAACTTATTTGAGAATGAAAATAATTAAAAGATTAGTAGTAGTATGTCATTTTAAACAGCGTTTGATGTAAAAGTTATTTCTAATAGCTTTTTCAAACGCTATTTTAAAAGTCATTTGAAAATCTAAAAGCTCTTTTAGAAGCTAATACCAAATACCTAAAAAATACTAAAAGCTATCTTAAAATCTAAAAGCTAATTTAAA
>CANYBF010123346.1:0-12510 GCA_948192965.1 Dalechampia spathulata | reverse complement strand
CCTGACTTAAGCTGAAAGGGTTTCAGCTTAGCCTAATTTTGGAGTATAACTATGTTGTTATAACCAAAATTAGGTTAAGCCACACCACTCTTCTTCTTTTGGCCAAAATTACACTCTTCTGCAGAAGGAGAGTTCGGCCTTCACAAGAGTAATTGTGAGGAAGTCGAAAATTCCATAAGTTTTTCTTCTTTTTCTTTGCTAGTTCATAGGAAAGGAGATAGAAGCAATTGGTTGCTTGCTTGGACATCCTTGTTTCATGTGGATACTGTTAGAGGCTGCCTATCTTGGTGGTTTTTGGTTTACTACAACCATAAACGCTTTAGAGATAAGGAACGAAGGACATCTGCATTAAATGTAAGAGTTACTATCAAATTGTCACTTCTAATCTCTAAACTGGTTTCTCTGTGTTTTGATGCAAAGATCTTCTTTTGGTTTGTTGTTTTAAAATGAAAATTTTAAATTTCTTCCGCTGCTTAATCACTAAACAAACCAACAAATACTTCCAGTGGTATGAGTGGAAATCATGGTTCACTAGCTATTGACAATTCCCGAGGCAATGATACCTTGAAGAGATCATGCAGTTTTGCATTTGGAGTGATACCATCGTGACCAGAGCCTGATAGTCTAGATGTACCTCTTAGGTATGAGCATCCCTAAGGTTTTATTAAGGGTTAACTGATGTGGCCTTAGAACTACTAATCTACACATATGATGAGTTAGGTCACCCGTATGAGATATCCTTCTAAGTGTTGATGAGGGATGAGCTCAAGTTTGATCTACAAAGCATAATCCATGTGAGTAGTCAAAAGTGTATTAGCATGTTGTTGTTTTTGTTTATTTGAGATGCTCTTGACTTTTATCAGTACCTTGGGATGCTATGGCTAATGTGATGAGGTAGCTAATGAGGCTGCACTACTATCATAACTCTAAGATATTAGACATTTAGGTATGCACCTGTTATGATTATGTTCATGCTATGCATGCATGCATGTCTTAAATGCCTATATAGTTGTTCAAGTATAGACAAGTTGGCACTCAAAAGCAAGAGGAATGGGACCATTATATTTGGATGACTAAGTAGATGGGTAGAGAGATCATCTGGCTGACTATGCACCTTGAAAGGTACAACATCGAGGTCCCTGACAGTCCCAGTCTGAATGAAGAACAATTAGGAGATGATGATGCCTAAAGCAGATATGACATCTAATTCCATATGCATGGTGTTGTAGCTTTGTTGTTTCTATATTAGGACATAGGATATAATAGTGTAGTCTAGCATAGTAGAAAGGCCCAGTACACATGGGTTGTAGTGTATAAACATTAAGCATTATTAATTGTTTGAACTCTGTATCTTTTGGATTTGATAATGATACTCAAAATGCTTGGTATTGTTATTCTTATACAAGAATATTATGTATTCTCTGTTCCACTGCAAAAAAATGACTTGTTTATTCTCCTATGCAGGAATAGAAAATGACTCAAAAATCACTATCTACCTTCTGTACTACCTCATGCTAGTGGGATGATACTGAGTAAGGCCAATTAAGTGAGTTTGGAGTTTAGTATTTGAAGAAATTCTAGTAAGTCTCCATCAATTCTACTTTTATGTATGTTTTGGTGTAGTTTTGGGATCTAATAGCATATGTCTTCTGGTTTGGACACATGGAGCTATGTCTAATATATGAGGAGTTTGTCACTATCCTTGGAGTCATATATAGCATTATGGCAATGCTACTAATATTGATGCCTATTGGGGAGGCGATCCTATATTTTATCAGGGCGTTTGATATCAACCCGATTACAACAAGGTCACTATTGACTACAAAGGGCTATATAGATCTCACTACCATCTTCCAATTATATAACCACAAGTTGGTGATTACCCTATCATGGCTAAGAGTAGCAAGATTTAAACTACTGGCATAGTTTTTGCTTATTGACCCATCTGGCTATAGGGGTCTGATGATTGATCCTGTGATAGATTAGATGAAGCAGAGACAAACCCCTTTTTTGATGATTATGCTGAGACAATCCTAAGGTTGGACAAAGTGAAGTGGGGTTAGTCCAAACACTTTAATGGTAGACTACTACTGCTGCAAGTATGAATTCTAAGTCACCTTTGTAAGTTTTCAACTTAAAAAGCTATATTTTTCTCTAATTTTTGCATAAGTTGTCTCTCATGAGATTTTTCAGCTTTTCAAATTATTTGATTTTGCTTAGACCCTAATTTTTACCTAAATTACCCCCTTGGCTTTTCAGCTAAACATGCCACTTTAATTTTTGCCTGAGCAACCTTTTGTAAGGTTTTCAACTCAATAAGCATTTTATTTTATTTTTTTCTTTTTTTTTTGATTTGGCTCCAGGAGAAGCTAAGGATCTTGACACCACTAGTGGGTGATCCACATAGGTACGTACCTTATAGCCATATGAGGAGAGGCTACACTTACAATGAGGCAAGGATGTTGACTTTCAATGGCTAGGTTGAGTGGATGGGAGCCATCCTTGAGAGTGAGGTTAGTGGACATGTCCTTGATGGTACATTTAGCATGTGATGGTGATGATGTATGCCATTTATATTCCACTACCAGGATTCATAGACTATGCCCACTACAGTCCTACCAGATTCTGTTATTTGTACAATCATAGATAGACTATTCCTCAATCGCTGTCAAAGTTTAAGGGAGGATGACTACTGTTTTGCTTCCTAGAGCATATGGAGAGGACCTGGCCTTGCCATATGATAGTGCTAGTAAAGACCCCTGGAGTTGGATCTATTACAAATGATAAGTATAAGTTATGGGTGCTACGCTACACTTAGTGTTTTGTATTGCATAGACTGTTAGGCAACAAGACTTTATGTAATAAAGAAAGCCAATGCTTTATGTTTAAAACTAGTATTACTTATAGCTAAGTTTATGAACATACATTCCATTTCCATTAATTAAATTAAAACATTTGCATGTAAAATGTTAAAACCAGCATAGAAGCTCCAATATGCGTCAGACATAACTCTTGTCATCGACCAATCTCTTGCAAGATTTTATGATCAACTATTTTCATATTCTCCTTTTGCTTTAAGAGCTATAACTTTTGCATGAGCATCCAAGCAGATTTTCAACTCATCGAGCAAGTATTTTTCTTATGTCTTAATTTTTACATGAGCCACCTATACACGCTTTTAGCTTACAAGACTTTTATTTTTCTTTTATTTTGCTCTCTTTTTGCCCTTTGCTCTAGAAAAGATACTTCTTTAGTTAGTTAAGGTTAGTAGGTTTGAATAATTTGTTATCCTCTAATTTTGAAATATAGATAACACTTTTAGACAAGATCTTCTTAACCAAGGATGAGCCCTCCTAATTAGGTTTAAACTTCTCAAATAGATTGTAGATAGCTAGTCTGACTTGCTTTAAAATCATATTACCCTACCATATAGCGACAGGTTTGAATTTTTTATTGAACGCATTCGCCATGTACTTTTTATAAAGATGTGAATGATATAAAGCCTTTTGGTTTGTTAAAACATGTTTAGCAATGGAAGGTGAGTTGTAGAACTTTTAAAACATGTTAATTAAGTGAATCTAGGCAATCATACACATAGAACACACATAAGAGAAGAGTTCATTATAAGAGAGCAGGTAAACTTACGTTTAGCTAATCCCCTTCATTCTTGTTCATATGAAAAGTTGTAGCAAACTTTTCAATCCTCAAACCAAAAGATCTCCAAACTATCCACACAAGTAAGAAGGAATGGTTAGTAATTAAATTACTAGTTTTGTTTTAGAGACTAGTAAAAACAAAATGAAGGAGAAGAGGATGATCGATGATTATGGGATTCGGCTTTCTCTTTTGATCTTGATCAAAACCAAGTTCTTCTTCTTCTCCAAGAGCTTTGAATGAGGCTAGAAGGGAGATAGAAAGGATATGAAAATTTCCTTTTTTTTTTATGTGTGTGTAACCTTAAAAGTTCTGTCAGATAACTTATTAAAACCTAATTAGGTTTTTGGGTTACTTAAATCACATGCATGTGCATGACTTAAAATCCCTCCTGAACACATGATAATCATATGCCCTTTCCTTCTAACTTATAACACATGAATAAGTCATGTGACACTCACATATTGACCAAATCATGTCCAAGCTTGCATATGGCATGCGCATGGCATGTGCTATCTTAATACACATGTACCTTGAGTTCTACTTATAAGATTCATATGATCTTGGTATCAAATCAAAGCTCTTTTCGTGATCTATCAATAAATATGAAAGATATAGGTTATCTTGTAACCATAAAACATTATCTTATCAACATTTATTCATCGTTACCATTCCTCTAACTTTTAGTGTGTGACCTTTTTAGTTCTTGACATGTTGGTAGTATTTATTAATCTCTAATTAATAATATCTTATGCAAATCAAGAGTGGTTTCTAGTCATACATCATGATTACCCAAATGTCAAGAGGTCATTAGTTTGACTACAACCCTTCCATATCAAATTCCATGTAATAAACTCCTTTCACCAACCACTATCTCATTTAGGTTTGCGTATGGATTAATGTTAACTCAATACATGATCAATTATGTTAGATCATATCCTAAATTTGATGTTTCATGTAATCATAATCTTTATTCCCATAATGCTCTTATGAAACTCATTCATTAATAGACATTCCACTCTGGCCAGAGATTTTTGAATAAAGAGTATTACATGAATCAATGAGATAAAACCCCTACTATTAATATGGGGTGGTGAATCCTTTATTGATAAACAAATACCTTCAACTATTTCACACTATATCCAACCTCCAAGCTATGAATGCTTCCTAAGGAGGAATAAAAATATGAGTCAAGATATAGTAATCCATAGTCAAGATAACCTTATTATCTCAAGTCTTAAGGATACTTGCACTACTGATATGAGTGAGATATATTTCATAGACATAGATCAATTATCCATATGAAATCTCATTGGCAAGGTCTCCAATGAGCTTATCTTTAACTACCCATCCATATGTTTACTTTAGACAACTCATGTCATAGTGAATGAGAATCACCCCATAAGGAAGTATAACATGTGATGATCTTAACCACATTAATAATATCCATTCTTATACTGTTCAAAGATTTTAGAATTCATTGTTTAGTTAAAAGCATTTCAAGCAAACTTAATAATGAATAATGTCTTTTATTGATAAAATGTTCAATATTAAATTACAATTAAAAAACATGATGCTCTAGAGCATACACCAACAAAGCCTTCTGCTACTTCTCATCAATAGCAATAATTTGTTCATATCTGGCCCTCTTCCATTTAGCCTTTGGTAATTGAGATTCAAGCATAACTCAAAGTAATTTCAGATCCACTTCGACTAGTAACACAGCTTATATTCCATAAACTAGAGAATAAAGGGTGGCACCTGTAGGACTCCTTGTAGTGGTTCTGTAACTCTATAGAGCAAATAGTAATTACTCATGCCAATCTCAATAAATTTCCATTACTTCGACTAGTAACATAGCTTATATTCCATAAACTAGAGAATAAAGAGTGGCACCTGTAGGACTCCTTGTAGTGGTTCTGTAACTCTATAGAGTAAATAGTAATTACTCATGCCAATCTCAATAAATTTGCATTATCTTGGCTAGGATCTTCTTAATTGTCTTATTGATCGCTTCAACTATCCTATTAGCTTGAGGGTGATATAGAGAAGATCAATAATGCTTGATCTTATATCTTTCTAGTAAATTAAATACTTGGCCTTGGAATTACAATCCATTATCAAATACCAAGTGATGCGAGACCCTATATCAATATATGAGATTCTTCTCTATAAACTTAGCAACCTACTTTGCCCCTAGTTTATTCTAGGATTTTGCCTCCACTTACATAGAGAAGTAGTCAATAGCTACTAGTATGCACCGATGCACATTAAAAGCTTTAGGATGAATCTCTCCCATGATGAAAATTCTCCAAGCTTAGAAAGGTCATGGTGTCATCAAATTCTACAATTTGACTGGTGGGATGTGGCTCTCATCTTTGTGAATTTGACACTTATGATATCACCAAAAAAATTGTATATAGTTTATCTATATTGTAAGCCAGAAATAACCTTAATGCAACACATGGTATAGGCATGACATATGAAATGACATAGCATAGGTACACATCATATCAAATATAAAATATATCATGGTAAATATAAAGATAAGAAAAGTTGCATGAATAAAATCAATGGCATGGAGAAAGAAATTGAAAGAGATAGGGCACACATAATGAATAATGCTAATCATACATGCTAAGGGGGAAACTAATAAAATATAGGCATATTCTATTACAAAGGACCTTTAATGATATAAAAATCTAAGATATCAAGCAACATCTCCTCCACTTGGGAAAATGATCTTGAGTAGCATGAGACAAAATCAATGAAAGCATGAAGATTGAAATTGGAAGACTCTAATATCATTTAAACATCAATTAGAGATGATTCACACATTCAATTCTCTTTTAACTTGAAAATTAATTTTGAAGTCAAAATTAATAAAAATGGAAGCAATGTTTGATAAATTTAAATCATTAGGATTACTATTAAATGTCTAATGCATTGAAAACTTTGATTAGCATTGAAAATTATAAAAAGTGAAAATCTGGCAACTATATGCATAGCATATAGCATGATATGTGTGACATGTATTGAAAAAGGAGGCTATATCTGTAGCATGTAAGATGATGTGTGTCATATATGGCTAGATGTGCGGCAAACATAGCAAGCAAAATGAGTTTTTAAGAAAAAATATGAAAAAAATCATAAATCCAAGCAAATATATGATTGTTACAAATCATTCTAGCTACAAGAAAGCTAAGATTACTACTGTTACATTCATGATTAAAGCCAATCAATGAAAAATCAATGCAAAATCATAAACTCATTAAGAAAATTAAGAGAAAAGGGAGAGGAAGAAACATTCTAATACTTACCAATGAGATTAAGCCTTAATCTTGACTCCGAATGAGTTTAAGGAGTTTAAGTGAGAATTAATTAGTCTCTAATCTTAATTAATAACTTACTTATGTGATTAATTAAATGAGAAAGGATGTAGGTAGAGTTTAACCTTAATTAATAAATTTCAGACCTCCTTTCTACAGATATACAAGTTATATTTATAGGTGTGGGTTGAGAGTTGCTAGAAATGAGCTAGCAATATAGAATTCTATCAATTCTTAAAATGATATGCATAATATATAGTGCTATATGTGCAACATATAGTGTAGAAAAGTGTTATATGCATAACATATAGCAGTATATATGCAACACATCAGGGAAAACATCCTTTGTACAACCCATAATTAGAGTGTCTATGGATGTGCACCCTATACTCTTTAGCCCTCATTCATGCCAAAAATGCATGGTGATATATGGAGCATATTAGATTTGCATAAGAAAAGGTCATGCATCATGTACATCTCAATTGAATGTGTACAACATGTAGCACTATATGCTCCGCACATCAGGAAAAGCTTGATCTATGCTCTACCTTCCATAAGAAAAATGTAACATGCTTCACATATCTAGAACACTCATCGGAGGCTAAAAAGCATGTGTGTAAATTAGGATCAATATTAGAGATCTATACCAAGCTGAATCAAAGAAAACTCGAAGGTGTAGTGTACGGGTGAAAAGTTAGGGTCTATAGTAGTATTTTGATATACTTTTTTTACTTGGAGTATTAAACTAAATAATGAAGTCCATGATATTGGAATAATACAAGAGAAATTTATGAAATAGTTTATGATATGAGATTCTTATTGTTTGCAAATGTTCAATATCTAAATTTACCTTGAAAAAGTATTAATAAGATTAGACATTATTAATATGGGTAGATCAACATATTTTATACTTCCATTATAGGGTGATTCTGATTCATTATGACATGAGTTATCTAAGGTAAACATGTGAATTAATAGTATAGAATTGATTCATTGGAGGCCTTGCTAGTGAGATTTCAAATAAATGGTTAATCTATATATGTGAAGCATAAATCTCACATATATCAGCAGTGCAAGTATCCTTAGACTTGAGGTATCAATGTTATCTTAACTATGGATTCCTATACTTTAACTCTTATGCTTTATTCCTCTATTAGAGGCTTTTATAATTGGTAGGTTGGGTATAGTATGAAGTAATTGAAGGTATTTGCATATCCATAAAAGATTCACCACCCTGGATTAATTGTATGGGTTTTATTTTAGTGTTGCATGTGGTATCTTTGATTCAAGAATCTCTGGCGAAAGTAGAATGCTTGAAAGTGAATGTGTTTCATAAGGGTATTTTGGGAATAAAGATTACGATACATGTAACACTAAGTTTAAGACATGATCCAACATGTTTGATCATATATTGAGTTAACATTAATTTATTCTTAAACCTAAATAAGATAATTGATAGTGAAAGAAGTTTATTGCAACAACATATGATATGAAAGGATTATAATCAAACTAATGACCTCTTAATATTTAGGTATTCATGTTGTATCACTAGATAATGCTCTTGAATTACATATAATATAATTAAATGAGACTTAATAATATTACAATATATTACCAACATGTCAAGAACCCAAAAGGTTACATATAAAAGTTAGGGGATTAGCAATAGAGAAAAAATGATGAATCAATATAAGATATTGCTTCATAGTTATGAGATAACTTGGGTTTTTCATGTTTATTTGATAAAGCATGAAAAAGAGCTTTAATTTGATACTAAGATCATGTAATTTGATAAGTAAAACTCCAAATATGCATGATATGAGTTTGCATATGCCATACATGTGATTTATCATGTGTATAGGTCATATGACTTGCACATGCATGATATAAGTGATAGAGGAGGGTCATGCGATTATCGTATGACTTATATTAGGGTATTGATGTGTCAAACATATCACATGTTGACCGGATTAAGCCAGCTTATGTGTCATGACATATATGTTGTCCAATTAGCCCTAGTGCCACTTAAGCCTTAAAAACTATTATAACCTAATTTTAGGTTACATAATGTTATGTTTTGCCTCTTCTCTTATTATTCATGTCCTTTTACAAAAAATAACAAAGAAATTTAAAGCTAAACCAAGGAATAGGATTCAGGTTTTGAAGAACAAGATCATTGAATTTGTAGCAACATATCTTTTCATCTCTTTCTCTTTTAGCTTTCATTTTTACTAGTCTCTAAAGTGATTGATTGTAATATTGATTACTAATTGAACTTTTCCAACTTATGTGGATAGTTTGGAGATCCTAAGTTAGGGATTGAAAAGTTTGCTATAACTTTTCAAACAATAAATAATGAAGGACATTAACTAACATGTAAGAGTTACTTCACCTTATATCATTTGCTCTTTAGTATTCAATGTATACCAATTGCAAAAATCCTTCAAAATTTATTTCTTATAAAACCTTAAAAATGTTTCTGGTGTTATCAATAATGTTTTAACCAACACTTAGGATAACTTCAATCCACTTAGAGATGTAGTCTATACACACTAGTATATATCAATTGTTCTTTGAAGATGGAAAGGGTCTCATGAAGTCAATTTTCTAAACATTAAGCAACTTGACTTCTAAAATTTCCTTTAAATGCATCTCATTTTTTTGACCAAGTCCACCACTTCGTTAGCATCATTCACAAGCCCTTGCAAATAAGTGAGCATCCTTGAAAAGAGTTTATCAATAACATCTGCTTTATAGCATTTTAGCAACTATTTTTTATCCACTCATATGCCCACCATAAGGAGATGATGTTAGTAGATGCTCTAGAGCATTATGTAATTATGTAATGTTTGTTTATTTTAATAAAAGGGATTATTCATTATTTAGTGTTATATTTCATTATATATGTATTGCTTGGTGTATTAAACTAAATAATGAATTCCATGATATTCAAATAGTGTAAAAGGAATTCATAAAGTATGTTTATGAAATGAGATTCTTTTATATACAAATGTTTAATATCTAAATCATCTCTGATCATAATATTGATAAGAATGAATATTATTAATATGGATAGATCAATACATGTTATACTTCTTTTAAGGGGTGCATTCTCATACACTATGACATGAGATAACTAAAGTTAACATGTGGATGAATTGTATAGTCCTATTTTAGTGGATATGATCTTGCTAGTAAGATTTCATATGGATAATAATCTATGTTAATGAAGGCATATCTCACTCATATTAATAATGCAAGTATCCTTAGACTTGAAATATCAATGTTATCTTAGCTATAGAATTTTATATTTTAACTCCTTGTCATAATACCTCTTTAATGGGCGTTTGTAACCTAGAGGTTAGGTATAGTATGAAGTAGTTGAAGATGATTGTATATTGATAGAGGATTCACCACCCAGATTTCAAATAAGAGTTATATCTCATAGTCTATGTAATAATCTTTGATTGAAAAATCTCTGACCAGAGTAAAAATGTCAATTTATGAATAAGATTCATAAAGGGTATTTTGGGAATAAAGATTATGGTGCGTGGAGATTGAAGTTTAAGGCATGATCTAATATTACTTTATCATGTATTGAGTTAACTTTAATTCATACTCAAACCTAAATGAGATAGTGAAAGGTGAAAGAAGTTTATTGCAATAGTGTATGATATGGAAGGGTTGTAGTGAAACTACTAACTTCTTAACATTTAGATAGTTATAATGTATGACTAGATACCGTTCTTGACTTATATACAATAATATCATTTGATGATATTTAATGATATTTATGGTATGTTATCAATTTATTAAAAGTCCAAGAAGTCATACACAAATAAGGAAAGATTTGGATTGAAAATTAGAAAATAATGTTATGGAATATTATTAAATAACATTTGATATTATTTATAATATAAAATTTTTTTGGTTATTTGATATACCATAAATAAAATATGTTTTGGGTTGAATTTGTTTCTAAAGAGGATTAAAAGATAGGCTAATTGACTCTGTTAAATCCAACATGGTATTAGAGCAAGAGTTGTTTTGCAATCATTTATTAAAAACATTTGAAAATGTTGATTTTTTACATGTGTTGAACTTGCATTTTTTTTTATATTTTAGAGGAATTATTATGAGAGTTTTTAGATTAAATTTTAACCACTTATTCTTAAGTGTCTTATCTTGATTTTTATTAAAAACTATTGCATGGTTATGTGGAAAATTTTTGAGAAAAACTAATGTTTCATGTGCATGTTACTGTTTGAGTGCAAAATTATTCATATGTATTGTTCTTGCTAGATCTATGTGTTTTTTATATGTTTAATTGTTAAACATCATATGGATCATATTTAACATGAATCTAGAACAACAAAATTGAATTTCTATTCGAATTAAATTAGATTTAATTGAAATTTCAATTCATATGCACATGAGATGTTTGCATGAAAGTTCAATTTGACATTTTTTATTTTCAATGATTTATATTTATACATTTGATTGATTAATTAGATTCATTGAAGTTTTAATCTAGAAATTTTTATAATTGTTTGAAGTCATTTGATATTTTATTTGAAATTATATTTTGATCTTGTTCACATGTGCATGAAAACTGTTTTTGTGTTTACTTGCATAATTCATAATAAATTTGATTTATTGTAATATATTAATATTTAAATATTTAAATATTTAAATATTAACATATTGCTAGATGAATATTTATTTAATGAGATTAAATAATTTATTAATGAGAAATCAATGCAAACAAATATTTTAATCAAAATGGTAACTCAAAATTAATTATCCTTAATTAAATAAGATTTAATGGAAAGGATGTTACACATATATTTGTAATTAATTTGATTGGAGTTCTGCATATGTAAAGTGATTTAATTAGAAAGTTTTTAAAATTAGTCAACTTAAAACTATTTTTCAAATTTCATATGACATGCAATATCCAACAAATCTATCATGCACGAATTTAAGCAAAATTGAATTAATTCCAATGTAAAGGTCAT
Source organism: Dalechampia spathulata (assembly GCA_948192965.1). Classification (NCBI taxonomy): domain Eukaryota; kingdom Viridiplantae; phylum Streptophyta; class Magnoliopsida; order Malpighiales; family Euphorbiaceae; genus Dalechampia; species Dalechampia spathulata. The sequence continues at coordinate 509 of CANYBF010123346.1, read as the reverse complement.
AATTCCTCAATTACATTATGGATGTAAGAATGTATGGTTGAATGATATGCATAATGGTGGTTATGGACTTAGACCAATATAGAATGAGCATATGCATAAGTTTTCTTTTCTTTTGGTAAATAGGACCTATGTATGTCTTATCTCGAATTCTAATGTAATTTCTCTTCTTATCCACTCCTTCTAAATATAACTTGGGTTTTCTAATTATAAAATATATAATTAGATTATATTGGATTTATAAAGAGGAAGCAATTGGAATAAGAAGTTACTAGAAGATAAAGGGAGCATGCTAAGATATATTTTGTAATAGTATAGTATTATTTCAAATATTTTGGAATTGTAACTCATGCATTACCTAGGTATGACCTATATAGATGTTATATATATATATATATATATATATATATATATATATATATATATATATATATATATATTTTTTATGTGTGAGAGAAATGAGAGATATTGTGAGACAAAAAAAAGAGAGTGTGTAAAAAAAACACAACACA
>CANYBF010123280.1:0-16480 GCA_948192965.1 Dalechampia spathulata | reverse complement strand
AGGATTGAAATGTTCTGATATGATGTTTATGATGAATTGCTATATGTTGCATGACTGTTTATATGTGTTTCTAGCACCACTGAGTTTATCTTAGCGTTTGTCATTTGATGAACGTAGGTTCAGAGCCCACGGGTGAGCGTACAGAGAAGGATTAGAGATCGTCAGCTGAGATAGACGGATCTCGACTTGGTACGGGACTTTTGAGGCATACTCCGACTCCTTTTTGACTTTGTAGCTTGTGTGGCAGTAGCTATGTTTATATTGTATAGCTTTGGTGATATTATGTACTCACTCACGTATTGTATAACAGGTCTTATATAAATGAGATGCAGAATTGCCTGTTATTGTATGTTGCTTGAGTGTATGCCAATTTATCCAGGGTATGATTGCATATTACGATGTTTTGTCGCACTACCACCATTAAGTTTAGAGGTGTGTCCCCATACGACGTTTTCATGATGCATCCCTTGTGGTATAGGCATTGGTCTTCTTCTGGGGGTCGCTGTATGTGCTACGGGAGCATGTCCTCCTGGGTATGGGCTGGGTGTGACATAGGCTCATCATTCAATTCATTAATGGCTTGGGTCACTTCATCTTTTAAAAATAGCATCTCCTTATAATCTTCAGTATTATTGAGTGCTATTCCAAGTTCATCTTCACCATATAATTCAAAAACTTATTGTACGCATGGATCGATTATACTCATAGCATAGGCGCTGAAAACATCTGGAGGGTACTTCATAGCATCATACATGTTGAATTCTATCACCTCTCCATCAAATTCCATGGTCAATGTCCCTTCATGGACATCAATCTTGGTTCGAACAGTTATCAGGAAAGGTCTTCCTAATAAGAGATCAGATGACTTTAGGGAAGGTTTTTTGTCCATTTGCATGACATAAAAATCTGTAGGAAAAATTAATTCGTTAACTTTCACAAGCACATCCTCCAAAACACCGATTGGGTATATGGTTGACCTGTCCGCCAATTGAATCACAATACCTGTCTCCTTCAGTGGACCTACATTTAAAGATTCATACACACTTGCGGGCATAATGTTAATTGAGGCTTCTAAATTGCACATGGCATGCCTTATGCCCATATCACCGATCATAATGGGGATTGTGAAAACTCCCTTATCTTTGCATTTTGATGGCATTTTCCTTTGAATTACTGCTGAAACAGTTTCACTTATATTCATATGTTGAAAGCCAATTAATTTGCGTTTATTGGTGCATAAGTCCTTGAGAAATTTGGCATACCTGGGTACCTGTCTTATGGCCTCAAGCACTGGAATATTGACTTGTACTTTGCAGAAGGTCTCCAGAATTTCCTTCTGCTCCTTTTCATGTTTGGTCTTTTCCAATCGCTTAGGAAATGGGCAATGATTAATCACAGGTTGGATTACCTTTTCATGATCTTTGGCTTTTTCCTCTTGCTCTCCTTTCTCTCCTTCTTTACTACCATCATTTTCCAGCTCCTTCTCCTCATGGTTTTTTAACTTTTTTCCAGCTGCTTCAGGAAGTGTTCGGCCACTCCTTAGTGTCACAACATTGACACTCTCCCTGGGTTTAACTTCTACCTAAGATGGAAGTTTTCCTTGTGACTCAATTCTGCTCAAAACTATAGCCATATGAGACATCTGATTCTCTATATTCGTTATCCTTGTGTCTGTATTTTGCTAATTTTGAGTCACGGTCTACTGAAATTGCTGAACACCCTGCTGAAAAGCATGAACGTTAGTTGCCAAATTTTTCACAACATCTTCTAGAGACATACTTGGAGGCTTTTGTTGGTTCAGTTTCTGCTGGAAATTCGACTGTTGGTTGCCATAACGCAAGTTGGGATGGTCTCACCAACCTGGGTTGTATGTCTTAGGAAACGAGTCATATTTCCTCTAGGATGGACCTGGAAATCCTCTAACAGCATTTACTTATTCCTCGGTTCCCTCCTCCTAAATGGAGGGGCATTATTTAGTCACGTGATCTGTTTGGGTACAGATTCCATAAGCTCTTACTGGTTTCATGTTGGTTGCAAGTTCCTGCACAACAGATGTGAGCTGTTTGATTTGGTTTTCAAGGCTGGAAACATTTACCTCATGGACCTTTCTAGGCTGTTCTCTTTTGGTGCTAAAGGACTGGGCATTAGTAGCCATTATGTCAATCAGATTATGAGCTTCCTGAGGTATCTTGTTCACTATAGCTCCTCTACTCGCATCATCTATCATCTTCCTTTCTATTGGTAATAATCCCTTATAGAAATATTATATCAGATTCTGCTCTGTGATCCCATGTTATGGGCACGACGCATACATTCTTTTGAAACGTTCCCAATAGACATGAAGATTTTCCATGTCTTTCTGTCAAATGGAACATATATCTCGCCTGATTTTAGCAGCTCTTTTAGCTTGAAAGAATTTGTCCAGAAATAATCTGGCCATCTCATTCCATGTTGTGACAGTTCCTGAGGGCACGTAATAGAGCCAATCTTTGGCAGCATCTGCAAGAGAAAAGGGAAAAGCTCTAAGTTTAATATGTTCAAGGTTTATACCTTGTGGCTTCATACCTGTGCAAACAATATGAAATTCCTTCAAGTGTTTGTATGGATCTTCATTCTCCAGGCCCCTGAAAGTAAGCAGTAGTTGTATGAGTCTATATTTGAGTTCAAGGGGTCCTGTTATGTCTTCATAAGTGATATAGAATAGGGACTTATCTATGGGTGCAGCGGCCATCTATTTAAGAGTCTGCTCATTGTTTATAGCCATAACAGCTTCGCTATAGCTCTTGCTATCAGAGTTGTCACTGGCTGTTTCCTCGTGGGCATAAGAACTCTCCGAAACAGAGGCAGATTTTCTAAGTTTTTCCTCTTTTCTCAATCTTTTTGTAGTTTTCTCTATTTGTTTATCAAAGCTAAGATTACCTGCAGAAGATCAAGTCATAAACAAAGAATTAAGAAAATGTTAATTACCATCCCCGGCAACGGTGCTAAAATTTGATCGGTTGTGGATTCTGTCAAATTAATTCCTTACAAGCCACACGTTGGAATTATAATTTTGTAGCAGTGGAAGTAAGGGTCGAATCCCATAGAGACGGCTTCAACTCACTTAATTCTTTACGTTTAAAAATAAACAAAGGGAATCAGAAAGTAATTAAGGTAAACGAAGAAACAAATACAAGCAAATAAAATAAATTTGAGAAAATCAATAAAAAGTAATGCTCCCAACCGAAATCATCAAGTATTCATTAATTGAATATGATTACGAATTCAATAATAGTCCAAAGGCAATAATGGCACTAAGCTGGTTATAGTTTACCGAGCAAGTCTCGCATGCCCCAATCTTCCCTTATTTGTAAGACGCCATGAAACAAGCTCTATGAAACGCCTCTAATCCCAGGATAGACAAGGTGGAAATAGATTCTAACTAAGTCATCCAGAAATTACATTAGGAATTAGGAAGACCCGACTCTAGTTAACAGTTGTGACCCAGCATCCCTCGTGTTCAAACTAGATCCTCTAACCCACAGAAGTACTACCGCAAATCGCAACAAGGATAGCATCCTGTTTTACCACTCCAGCAAGTTGAGTGACTTTTCCGTATCAAACAACTCACTTAGCTATATGCTAGAACTTAGAAACATGCAACAGGCCTTATTTACATGCACTAGGAACAATAATGGTTCTATGTGACTCAGAATTAGAGATAATAGTGTTTTGTTAATGGAATTAGGATCACTTAGATCTCACATAATCATTTAATGAATGACTTAAATTGCTTCCAATTGGGAAAAATATCGCCTAGCCTAACATCATGGATGAAATAGACATAAACATAAAATAAAAATAAAAAAAATAAAAACTGGAATTAAGAATGAATAAAAATCGAACTATAGTTATGAATGAAAAACTAGCCGACTAGCTCTCCCTTCTTCATAGGAGCATGCTCCTATTTATAGAAGGTAATATTAAAATAATAAAAATAGAAATAAATAATTAATAATCCTAATCTTCAGATAAAAGAGTTTGCATTGTTCCTAATCACTTTTTCATCCAACATAAGGAGATTAAGTGTAAGTAAAACTCATCCTTGTCCAAACTCTAAAACTGTCCAAATGTTGTCGTTTTAATGTCCCTTATACCTGCAAGCCTTATCAGCTTCCAAATCGTAGGTGTTTGAGTTTGATTCAACTTCTTCTTCCTTCAGTTCTCCAAAACGCAGCTCTGACAGGTCATTTTTCCTAGCCTTATGCCTGCAAGCGGTGTCCCGAAACTCTAAAATTCAAATAAGCTTTAAAACTTCCCATTTAAGCATGTTTTCCCAAAACTCATCGTTTTGACCTGAAAAATACAAAATGCACGCAAGTCAACTGTTCTAACAAATAAATTATGCTAAAATGGGTACCTTGTGGGCTTAAAATATGACATTTTAAGGCTCGATCACTTCATGACAAGCATTTAAGTTGGAAAGGGTTTACAGTAGGGCAGAAAGTGTTATTGTACAACTCTAGGATGAGATTGTTTCCTAGAAAACTGAAAACAAAATGGTTAGGACTGTTTGAGGTGAAATGTATTTTCCCACAAGGAGTAGTGGAAATCCAAAGTTTAGATGCGGGAAAAATTTTCAAGGTGAATGGACATCGCCTCAAGCCGTTCTATAAGGGATTCTTCACTCAACCAATATGTGTTATCACGTTGAGTGAGTCTTCTTTAGAATAGAGCGTATCAGGAGTCGAGCTGGGACTTAAAACCAGAACTAAGTTTTTTAGCTTAAGTTTTAATTTTTTCCAGTTTTGTTAGACGTTATGCCCATAAGGTAGCAAATAAGACAGCAGTTTGTTTTTAGTTAGTTACAATTAGTTTTCCTATCTTCTAATTCTTAATCTTCTTCTTCATAAATTTAATCTTATTCTCGTGTTTGATTTGCTGGAATTCAGATAGGAATTTTTTTAGGCACAGTAAAATATTATCCTTTGTGTTTTAATGGAGGGAGTGTCTGATATAACTTAAATACCTTTTAAGTTTATCCTTTTAAAGACTTTAAATATTTACCCCTTCCCATTTACTGTGTAGAACCCAGAATTACTCTTCCTCCATCACGATTTCACTTTCCCCTTTTCTCTTAAATTAAAGATTTCAACAGCCATGGTGAATACACGGAAAGCCACCGGTACCGGTCTGGCAACCAAAAGATGATGAACTTACACCACCAATGAAGAAACCAACAGTTTTCGCTCCTCCGACATGGCCGATAGTTGATATTGAACATACCAGAATTAAATTTTATACCGGCTAAAAACCGCCTAAGTCGTAGCAGTATGATCGAGCCTGGTTGCCACCTAAGGTGGTAGATGATGATTCCGACCAAATGGCTGAGCGATTGATTTATGCCATGACAGAGGAATTTAAAAAAACACCAGGAGAGAGAGAGTCCAATGAAGAGAGAGAAACAACAGTAGAGAAGCAACAAGGAGAATCGATGAAGCAAGCCACCCCCAAAACAGCAGAACCAGAGACCAAACACCCAGTAGAAGAGCACTCGGAAGACGCATTACTTATGCATCCAAGACCTAAAAGCCTCAAAGGTGCATTGCCACCTCCTCTGTCCAAACTCAATGGACAATTCAAATTTGGTTAAGAAGAGAAGAAAAATTTTGCTAAGGTGATCAACCTTAGAGTGGTCCAAGGTAAGATGATTGACTACCCCATTGTTGACAAATTACGGTTAAAATGCACTGAATATATTACAAGAACAATACGGCAAAGGTATTTGGAAATTAATTGTCGAGTTTACTATGAATTAGTTTATGAATTTTATAGTACCTTTGTTCTTAACAAAAATCAGTTAAAATCATTCAATTCAGACTTTTCGGATAACACTTTTCATTTTCCATCAATAAATTCAATTTAACTCTTAGTTTGATTGATGAGATGATAGATGAATATGTCAAAGCCTTTTACGATATTCCTGAAACATTTAATGTAGAGGAGCTATGGGAGAAGTACACGACTGTTGCTACAAAGAAATATGACCTTGCTTTGGCAAAGAATTCCTATTTGTTGGACTATTCTTTAACTTATCTACATAGACTTTTAGCTTATTGTTTCTCTTACAGGAATGATTCATCAGGAATTGTCACACGAGTAAAGCTATTCTTTTTGCAGTGTATTATTGAGTGAAGGCTACTTAACTTGGGATGCTTTCACTCAAATGAAAGCAGCAGTCGCAGCTTCTAAGTGACGGATTCTTGGTTATGTTGTGACCCACCTTGCCATTCAATTGAAATTATTTTACCCTTCTTCTCACAACCTTCATAAGGCTGTTGAACTTTTACCAATTAACTTATCTAGTTTATATGAAATGGGATTGCTATGCAGGAAGTAGGAAGCATGAAGCCCTTGGCTATGGATTATGTCCCCATGGACCCATTATTTTGATACATAACAGAGTTTTTAGGAAGGGGAAAATGATAATTAGGCCTATACCAGCTTCCACTTTGCAGCATAAGACTACTGCCGCTGCTGAGTCGGGATTGTTACAGGAATTTTCAGTACTGCACACCAAACTAAATAAGATGACAGCCATTATGGAGGAGGCTTTCAGACAAAATTTTCTTAAGGTTGGATGAGTTGGATGCAGAAGTTGGTGAGCTGCACCACTCACTGAAGATGCAACAGTGATTACCTTGCCAGCAGTAGAGCAAAACAACATGCAATATCTAAAATTTTTCAATCTATTTTTACTATTTTTGTTGTTGCTATGTTGTGCCTCACATTGAGGCAATGTGATTTAAGTGTGGTAGGGGGGTGAATGCTAAAATTTGTGTTTTGTGGACCATTTTTATGTAGTTTATGTGTTTGATCAAAAATTTTTCATTTTTTCCTACTTACTTTTATTTTCCACTTAAGCTGTTAGATCTATTTCTTTTCAAATCCTTAAACATGTTTTCTTTCAAAACAATTTTGATGTTGAGAATATGTCATTGTTTTTGATGACTTTGCATGACATATTTCTAATAAGCGTTCAACTATAGGTAGAATTGATGAGGATACTTGGTGATTGATTTACAATATTACTGTTATGCCTATAAACTAATTTTACCCTTTTTAGGCTGTTAGAAATTTGAAAAAAAAGCACACTCTTCAAAAAGGAAGTTAATACTTTTACCTTTGTTGATTGGTTTTAGGTGGATTGGATCTAGACACCCCTTAATCTGTTATAGTGTATGGAGACATTAGCAATTGGAGAGTATCCCCCTTCTTTGGGCTAATTCATATCTCACTTTTTATAGTTCCTGAAATTTAAATTTGCTGAAAACTAGTTTATTGAAATAATTGAGAAAAATAGAGCAATGGATGCTTGACGGGTTTGGAAATTCACTATCGTATGTTGATTTATGTTTTGCTTGGACATAATTTTTGAAAAACATGGTTGTGCAGGAATATTATGGGAAGAAATCCTTGTATTTACTGAGATTCTGTTGATGGTTGAATTGCTTTGATGAAACACTTATGTTTAGAAGTTAGAGATATGCACTATTTCTTTGACTCTTGCTATTTTGATTAAAGTGGATTGAGTTTTTGAATTGAAAGATCAGATTAAGAATGCTTGAGGGTAAGCATTGAGTAAGTGTAGGGGTATATGATCGAGTGCCAAAATACATGTTTTTCATGTATAAAATGATCCATTTTAGGTTAGAAAAGTAGTTAGAACATTTGACTTGGTTATATTTCTATGTTTCGCAGGTAAAAATAAGGAAAAAGTAAAAAAGAAGCTAAAAAGGAGTTTTTACCATGTTTTGGATGCTAAAGGCAGAATACAGACCATATGACCAAGGCTTATGGGCATAAGAGAGGGCACAAGGACCTGACAGATTTGATTTTCTATTTTTAAATTCAGGATTAGATTATATTAGCTTTAGAAGATCTTAACCAAAGATAAGGATTGATAGTTGTTTTATTTATTTATTTAACCTATTTTCAATTACTATAAATAGGAGACTTGTTCCTATTATAGTGTGGAACACTTTAGATTTTGTTTAGTCAAGTATTAGCATTGATATTATTTTCAAGTATTTATTTTTATTCTTTCTTTATTTTTATTTTTAAATTGATGTTGTTGCCTATGATGCTTGGCTAGGCATTTCTATTTCCCAATTAAGAGCAACACAATTAATGTATTGAAGATCATATGAGATCAAATCATTCCTAATTTCAATGGTAAATCATTATTCATTTTAATTCTGTAATCAACAAACCATTGTATTTCTTAGGAATGTGACAAAAGGGTCTTTTGCACGGTTCTATTTTATACATATTTCTAAGTAAGTTGTTTGATCCGTAATTATCACTCGACTCGCTAAAGTAGCAATCAAAGTGTTAATTGAGGTAAAAGGCTTTTAAATTTCTTTGTGAGTTAAATGATCTAGTTTGAATATGGCGGAGCTAGTTCTTAAGTGTTAACTAAAATAGTGTTCTTCTAATCCTTAATGCGATTTCTGAAAGACTGTGTGCGAAGCTGATTCCACCGTATCTATCCAGAAATTAGAGGCGATTGTAGAGATGTTTCTTGGTCATCTTACAACTAAGGGAGAATTGGTTCATGTGAGCCTTTCTCGGTGTTCTATAATTGATTTGGTGATTTTTACCATTGGATTATCATTGCATTAATGATCATGATCTAGCAATAATTAATTGTGGCTTACGATTGGGAAGTTTTTCCATATTGATATTTACCAAAATCCAAAATTTGTTTTATTATTTATTTTTCTCTTAATATTCATAAATTGCTTTATTTTATTTTTAGTTGCAAAGAATCGAAGGATAATTCCATCCCTGTGGGATCGACCCTTCTTCCACTACTGCAAAATTATCATATTTCTACATTGGGGGAAGTAGGATTTAATTTGACGGTATCGACACCCGATCAAGATACAAGGCTAGATTGGTAGCTTGAGGATTCTCACAATAGTATGGATTAGACTATGATGAAACATTTAATCCATTATCAAAGATTGAAATAGTACATGTCTTGTTGGCTCTTATAGTAGTCAATTCATGGAGTTTGTGTTACATCCTGATTTTCATAGCCTCATTATATGCATTTATTTTATTATATGTTACAGTACTAATTAATGAATGCATGCATAAAATGCATTAATTGGCAATGATGCCTGGTATGTTTAACATGTTATTATATGATAAAGTATGGTTTAAGATGGGCATGTATAATTTAAATTAAAGTTAAGTAATGGTATATTAAATGGTAAGGTAGGATACTAATGGAATTATAATAAAAGTTAAGGTTATAATTGGAAATATAAATTATGAAGGACTTATATTCGTATTATATTGATGTCATAAAGATGTTTTAATTGATAAGGAGGGGAGGAAAGAAAATTAAGTAAGGAAGCCACTTGTTCATGTATAATTAGACCTTCCTTAAGTTATATATATATATATATATATATATATATATATATGTATGTATATCTATATAGATTAAATTAATAAGTTGGCCTTATCTTAATAAATAGGAATTAGCCACTTGCTTTCCCTTCTTCATTTATTAGACGTGTTGCTCCTTCTTCTTTTCTTTCATGAAACATTTGCTTCTTCTTCCTCTTTTGTTCTTATATCCTTGTAGAAGCCAAAATCATAGTAAATAAAGGTAAGTCATGCAAAGCTTTTGGGTTCCATATTATTTTGGTGTTTTAAATGCTTGACTTATGTTTCTTCGTCTTCTTTCTTTTTTTTTTGTTTATCCAAAACCTAAATTTACAAGAGATTATGATCTAAGTAAGAGGAAGCAAGATTTGAAGGGTGTTGTTATTTTCTTTTGTTCCTTTTGTATGTATTTCCTTTGATTTGTTTTCTTGTGGCTTTGAAAAGCAAAGATATGGTATGAAGACTTGAGTTCTTAGGTATGTGAAGTTGAGTTTGAAATTGTTAGTTAATAGTTTTAAAGAAACTAAATTGGATTTTGGGTTATTATGGAAGATGCAAGCTTGTGTTGTATTGTAAATGATGAATTGATTTTGATTGATGATTGAACTTTGAATTGTGTTTAATTGATGTGTTGAGTAAGTTTTGGAAGTGTTTTAATGATGTTTAAAGTATGGTAATGGGTTAAGATGATTAGGGAGTCATTTAGAGGTGTTTTGGAGTGATTTTTGGATGAAGATCAAGCTAAGACTCTCAGCCACAATCGTGGAGTTGATGCCACAATCGTGACAATGGGTTTGCAAAATTCTAGCTTAAGTCCATGATCATGGAGTTAATGCCACGATCGTGACAGTAACCTGTTTCATCATTCATTAGGTGATTTTGTAAACAACATTTAAGGGCCTTATCGGATGAGGTTTTAGATGTGTAATATATCGTTGGAAAGCTCTTTTAATCTAATTTTTAATGGTATAATAATAATTTAAATTTAAGGTCATTTACTTAGGTAAAAAGGTTGAATAATGAGCAAAGGTCATAGAGGGTAGCATGATTTTATGTTTTATTATAGTGTTCTACTCTGAATGTCATTTGAATTATAGTTGAAGGCCTTACCAGATGAGTTTTGAGGTGTGAAATATATTATTGCAAATATCTTTGAGTCTAGTTTCCAATGATATAAGGATTGTTTTGTTTTAACGTTAGTTGATTGGTCAAAAGACTTAAGGAATGTAGGCTACTCCTTTAGGTAATATAATTTTGTATTGAAAATGAAGTTTGATAAAGTATATAAGGATAACATATTATGAAAATAGCAAAAGAATAAATATTGATAAAGAATACATGATAAAATGGAAGATAAAGATATACATGGATTGTTTAAGATGTGTAATTAAGTATAAGTTGTGAATGATTTTACTGAATGGATTGTAAAAAGTAGCTGATCCTTATTAATGGATCAGTGGCTAAGTTATTACTTACCTTCATGTTAGCATGTAATCACATGTTTTCTTAGGTATGATGTGTTTTCTTTTCATGACCTTATTTAAGGTCTTGGACTGAAGTTCTTATGTTACATGTTATGCTATTCCTGTTATGAATTTGTATAGGATCGTTTAATGATGATTTTCACTGGATTATTGAAATAGCTAAGTAATGAGCTTGAGTTATGAATGATATGATATGAATATGCTAAGAGATTGTACTGTTCCTAATATTAACCCTTAGAGGGTAATAAATGATGTTTTCTAGTTGATTGCTGGTGATAGTTAAATAAAGAGTTCATACACTATGATTGGTACTGTATAATCATTAATGCATCATGTCATGAAACATACATACATAAAGGCATTCATGGTATGACAAAGAGGATATAAGGTGGAAAAGAGAAAAGAAAAGAGTGATTATAGAAAAAGAACATACTGGGTCATACAGTTAATGGATTCCTTTAAGGAATCATATAGTTACAACACCCTCCTACGGGAGATGAGTCTCGAGACCTACAGTAATAAAATGGGTTCATAGAACCATACAGTATAATGGCCTCCTTCACGAGATGAGTACCAATACCTGGAGGGACCCAGTACAGAAAGGGATTGTGCATAATCATAAAAAGAAAAGAAATGATATGATACAGGAAAATCAGAGGGGGAATGCAAAGCATAATTGCATTCTCATTTTCACAGGCATGCATTTTCATTTTTGTATCATAAAAGTAAAGAGAATGGAACAGTGAATGCACTACAGTTGTGCTTTTAAAGAATTGTTTATAGAATTAATGGATTCCTTAAAGGAATTGTACAGGCATATGATAAACAGACATTGCAGAGCTAATACACAGGGCATAGTTATGCCACAGAGAAAATGATATACAGTTAAATGAGCTTAGGCTCAAGAATAGAAATGAACATGCTAAAGAAAAGATGTTTATATGAGTAAAGCTTTAATATGTTAATGATTTGAAGTAATAAAGATAATGAAAGCTACTGGCCTAGTTTCAATAGAAGGTATACCTAGCATGACACTTGTATTGCTCATAGGTATATCAAAAAGGTCATGGAAAGTGATAGATGAATAGAAAAGTGTGCATAATAATAGATGAATAGTGATTTTTGAATAGTACTAAATGCCTTATGCATGGTTATTGATAGTTAATGAGAGATGCTTAAAGACTAAGGAATGACATAGTGATATTGTTTAATGCTAGATCACTATGGTTGATTTAAATGAGATTTTTATGATATGCATATATGTCATTGACTCTGTTTATAGCACCACTGAGTTTTATACTCAGCGTTCGTCATTTGATGGACGCAGGTTAATAGGTGAATGGAGCACCCGAATTCCAGAGCACTAGTACAGCAGGACTCATGTTGAAGGCAAGGGCTTGGAAGGGTTTTATATTTTGTTTTATATAGGAATTTTAGATAATAGAGTAATGTAATAAGGCAGTAAAAACATGGATGCAATATGAATACAAATATTTTTAAATGTTTTTCATTAAATGCCAAAATGAAATGAGAATTATTATATGTACTAATTTATGTTTTAAAAATCCCTATCGCTGTATAATTATTTCTATAAGTTTTATTTACCTAGCATAAGTTTTAACAAGTAAGTGATAGTAAAGTACATCCCTTGTAGGATAATAGATGGTTTCTATGTATTAGAGACTGTTTATTATTCTACGGGAGCATGTTACATCTTGGAGCGGGGTGTGACAGTTTGTCTCAGTTGGATGTGAAGAATGCCTTTCTGAATGGTGAACTTGATAGAGAAGTTTATATAGAGCATCCACCTGGTTTCAAGAATAAATCTCATCCAAAAGTTGTCTATAAATTAGAAAAGGCTTTGTATGGGTTAAAGCAAGCACCTATAGCTTGGTATGGAAAGATTGTAAAGTTTTCTTGTCTTTAGTGGATATTCAGTCTCAACAGTAAATTCAAATTTGTTTATCAGAATTCAAGAAGGAAAGAAAGTAATGATTCTGGTTTATATGGATGACTTAATCATTACTAAAGATGATAAAGAAGAAATCAATCAGATTAAAGAAAACCTCTCAGTATGTTTTCAAATGAAGGAACTTGGAGAATTGAATCATTTCTTGGGGTTGGAGGTAGAATGCACAAAAGAAGGGATATTTAGGTGTCAAAAAAAATATACTAAAGCCTTATTGCAAAAGTATGGTATGCTTGATTGAAAACCCATTTCCTTACTAGTTGAAATGAATTCAAAGATGAGTGTAGTGGAAGGAAATGATTTAGAAGACCCAACAATGTATTATCAGATTATTAGTAGAATGATCTACTTAACTTTTGATAAGACCAGACATTTCTTATGAAGTTGGTATAGTAAGTACATTTATGCAAGTTTCAAAGCATACTAACCTAAAAAGCTATTCGAAGAATACTTAGGTATGTCAAAGGAACAGTTGATTGTTGCTTACTCTACAAACATGATGTAGAGAATAATTTGTAAGGTTATTATGATGCTGATTATGCTAGTGATATTGATACTCATAGATCCACAACTGGGTATGCCTTCAACCTTGGATATAGAATTATAACATGGTGTAGTCAAAGGTAACAAATTGTATCACTTTCAATAACTGAAGTTGAATATGAAGTAGCAACCATGACAACACAAGAAAGCACTTGGTTGATCCAATTACTGAAGGATTTACAGTAACCAATAGATTATGCAATCCTCTTATATTGTGATAGTCAATCAACAATCAGTTTGGTGGAAAATCCTGTATTTTATGAAAGAACAAAGCATGTGGAAGTTTAATATCACTTCATTCAGGAAAAAGCATTAAAAGGAGAAGTCCAGATGATAAAGGTGAAGTCAGAAGATCAAACAGCAAAAATCTTCACCAAAGGTTTTAGTAGAGAAAAGTTTAACAGGTTCCAAAAGCAACTTGGAATAATCTTTAGAGAAGTTAAAAGAAGATGATTCATGTTGAGGGGGAATGTTAAAATACAAATATAAATGAATAAAATAAATAATAAATACATAAAAATAAAAAGAAAATCAACATAAATCATTATTAATATTTTATGTAATCATGATTAATTTTTTAGGATCAATTATGTGGTCTCACCAAGAAAAAGGAATGGACTAAATTCTTGGTTGAATGTAAACCATAGAAAGTGAGTGATTATGGAGGTAGCAACTTGAATGGACCAAATTCATTATGGAGGTAGAAACTTCAATGGACCAAATTCATTCTATTCTATTATAAATAGGAGTGAATTTGGAAGCATTTCATCAACGAGCTAGAAAATTATTCTAGCAAATATTGTGAGAGTTATAATATTTTTTTGTATTTTTCAATAAAAGAGTGTTTAATAGTATTTTCTATTGTCAATATTCTATCTGGCATATCCAATAGATTTCATAAGCTATTTGTAACCTAAATGTACTTCCGGTCCTTGATTTATCTTATAACTTTACTTAAATGCTAAATTGGTGTTGTGGCAACTATCAATTCTTTCACTTATGTGATAATAATTTTAAAGGCAAATTTCCTAACAATCACTCAAAAGAATACCAAATAATGAAACTCAATATAGTTTCAAATGACCCAGAGGGAGAGGGCTTAAGATCCTTGACTAATTATTCAAATATAAGATTTTAATGTTTAGAAGCAATAAAATTTATGAAATCATGCTTAGTGTACATGAAGAGCTAAAGGTCCTTATTTTGAATCTAATCAATTCCATGGTCCCTTGAAGAATCATCTAAGGGATTTTGGTTTATTAAAATTACACATTATGGACATATATCTCATAGTAATTTATGAGTAAAATTTCCTCCGAAGTATTTTCTCAAATAGAATGCAAGGAAGATGGTAGAAAATAAAGAAATAAATAAATGCAAAATAAAAGAAATAAATGCAGAATAAAAGAAAATAAAGAAAGAACACATCGAAAAAATTTTGATAACGGAGTTTAGCTAATTTTTCCTAGTCTCCGAGCACCGCCCTAGCGACCTGCTCTTTATTAATATAAGGGAAGGATTTTATTTTTGGGATAAAAAATAAGGGAGGGGGGGGGGAGGTTCCTATTTATATTCCTTAAACTCCCCCCACATTTCTTATTTTTTCAATGTAGGGTAACTTAAAAAATAAAATTAGGCTAATATTAACAAACCTCCACCTTAGCATAATTGTAATCTTATTAAATACAAATTTTCTTAATAAAAAAAATGGTCTTTGTAGTGCCTCCAACTTGCACCTTAGAGTGCCAACTCTAATATGCAGGATATTGACCAAATCTAAACAATGTTTAAACTTGATCTTTGTCACTATCTTGGTCAACATATCTACAAGATTCTCTATAGTTTGAATCTTCTAGAGAAGTATCTCATCTTCTTCGAGAATTTCCTGTACAAGATGATAACGAACATCAATGTGCTTCATTCTTGCATGAAAGACTTGGTTCTTTGCTAAGTAAATAACAGTCTGACTATCACAAAACACTTAAACGTGTTTTTGACCAACTCTTAATTCTTTTAACAAAACCATGAAGCCAAATTGCTTCTTTCACAGCCTCTATAATTACCATATACTTTGTCTCTATTGTAAACAAAGCTACTATTGATTATAAAGTAGACTTTCAACTAACTGGCGCGTTAGCATAAGTGAACAAGTAGCCAGTTGTAAAATGTCACTTATTCAAATTGTCATACCTCTTAGTGGAGACATGTCCCGTAACAAAACCCTGAAACTCCTCCATCGAGTTCCAAAATTTCATCACAAGGGAAAATAATTACTAATCATTTACCATGACAAATATATCAACATGCCAAAGAATTTTTCACAAAGTGTAACTCTGATAATAATGCTAGAACGATACGAAACCATACGGAATCGTCTGTTACACACAATGAGTTACAATACATAGAAAGTTATAGTTATGCCCAGTGGCATCAGCAAGTAGTCATAGTCTAAATAACATAACCTAATGTTACTACCAAACATGAAAAGAGCATAAGCAATACATACAATGCCTGCAAGAGTCCACCTAACTAAGTCCTAGTATAGCAACCCTTGCAAGAATCGCCGAAGTCGTGTACCGCACTGCCAACAACTAACGCTAACCCCGTCTAGCTTCTGATGTGCTTGGACCTGCGTTCATCAAATGAAAAATGCTGAGTAAAACTCAGTGGCGCTAATAAATGAATGCAACAAATAATCATATTAAAGTCTGGTAAATTTCATAATAATTACATAACAATCATTACTACAGGGAAGTGTAAAATCACATGTCAATTATATGTAATTGTAGTAGCGTACGACTCAAATTACGCTGTAAGCATATTCATATTCCCATCTCATCGTCTCGTAGTACCTGGATTCGTTTCTGATTTCCATTCATAGCATTCTAAATAATTTATGCATTTCCATAACCACAATATCCATTTCAATTTAATATTAATGTATGCAGTTATGAAATGAATTTATGAGAATGCAATGTTTTGCACTCTCTCCCTCAATCAATCTGGTTCACTGCCATATTTCAATTGGCCAATCATATTTTCA
>CANYBF010123268.1:0-10084 GCA_948192965.1 Dalechampia spathulata | reverse complement strand
TCTATCTCTATAGATCCTTATACCTAAGATATAAGCAGCTTCACCAAGGTCTTTCATGGAGAATTGTTTGGATAACCAAACTTTAATACTCTGCATGAATGAAACATCATTTCCTATAAGTAATATGTCATCTACATATAATACTAGGAAAGCAACTACACTCCCACTGACCTTCTTGTATGCACATGGTTCATCAACATTTTGTATGAAGCCAAACTCTTTGACTGCATCATCAAAATGGATGTTCCAGCTCCTTGATGCTTGCTTTAATCCATAAATGGATCTTTGAAGCTTGCATACTTTATTGCTACCTGTGCATATGAACCCATCAGGTTGTGTCATGTACACTTCCTCAATTAGGTTTCCATTCAGGAAAGCTGTCTTCACATTCATCTGCCAAATCTCATAATCATAATGAGCAGTAATAGCAAGTAAGATTCTAATAGATTTAAGCATTGCTACAGGGGAAAAGGTCTCATCATAGTCAATTCCTTGCTTCTGACGATATAGAGCATACACTAACAATAGTCTCACAAATTAAGTATTCATCTTTAATTAACAACTCTAATTCCATTATCAATAATTTACTACTCACATTAACATACACATTCACTGAATAACAATCATTTAAATAAACTATTAAAATTCACTTATCATAACTTAATATAAATTAGAAATTCACCTTAATATTTATAATCATATCACTATTCATAATTACTGTATCGTTATTTATATCTGTTAAACTGCCCAGTATATAATAAAAACTCTTTCATTATCATCACATTAATCAGTCCTTATCTCATATACATTCTATGTTCTTACTTATTTCTTATTAACATCATTTGCTAATCTTTTATTTACATTCTGTATAAATACTTAACAGCTTCTTAATAATATCCCACTCATATATTTATGTTGCCATTTAGTATAATCAATTAGCATCTGTAAATTCTTATTCAATATCACCACTTAATTATATAATATTTAGATATCCTCATATACCTTCTTATTTCATACTTATTCAACCTTCCATAAATACAATTTCTCCCTATGTAGCATAACATTATTTATTTAATCCTTTAATCTTCTGATACAATTATAAATATAATCTCTTATCATATCTTATTTAAGAATTACTTAAATAACATCTTAATTTCATTAACATACCTTTAAATATCACTGTCATATAACCCTTTTTCTTTAGCAATCAATGACTTAATTTAATGTACAAAAGTCCTTTAAATTATTATCTTAACCTCCAATTCCATATATATAACACATAACATACACCCTTAAACTTTAATTAAATACTTCCATAAAATAAACCACATATCTTAAACTTATTTATTTAAATATTAATATCAATCTTAATAATTTAAACATTTATAAACCATATATTATTATCCCTTTTTAACTCACTTAATCACCACCATATAATAAGCCTCATGTCTTTAGCTTATATATTTAATATAAATTTTCATCTTAATATAAACATTTCCAAAATCTCATGTTATTATTCATATCATTGTCCCTTTCCAACTCTATTTAATTCCACCAAATTAAATATCCATATAATTCTTTGTATACTATTTTCAAAATAACTCAAAATAATTCCAAAGAATTATTTTCATACTTATCTTATTATCTATTTAAAATCTTATTCAATGGTCATCAATAAACCATATACTATCTTATCTTATTCTTCTTTTCAATCAACGTAAGTCATTATCCATAATTGTCGTATGCTTCCAATTCTATCAATTTAATCATATAAAATTGCCCTTTAAGTCCATATTCACATTAAATGTCGTATACCTTATCTTATACATATTTAAATATCTCAATTTCCTCATTAATTCTTATCCATAAAATAAAATTATAAATCATAAAATCATTTGCCTTATCCTTTTTGTCATTTAACTTAAGAATTCATAATCAACCTCATTTATGAATCTTAAATCATCTTGTAACTTAGTCAAATTTACCTTTTCTTAATTAATTACTTATTAATCTTTCCAATCCTTTAATTAAACCTTTAATCTAACCAATTTGATGGCTTTTTCCCCTTGAACTTTTGGCCAAACAAAGAAGACCACCACACCACCCATACACACTCTACAATCCACTATTTTTCATCATTTTACAACACTAATCAACTAAAATATTAAACCAAAAAGCTAAAAACTACTAAATACTCATCTAAACATTTAGCTACGATAAGGATGAACTCCAAACAATTCGACCAAAGCAATAACATACTCAAACGTGCATGGATCTAATGAATCTAACATCAACAATACTCAATCAGACCTCACCTTTAAGCAAACAAGTCAAAAATCAATTAAAACTTTACTACCATATGATATAATATTCGATCTACCAAGATCCCTCCATCAAAACTCATTTTCCCATCCTCATATCTATATGCATGTACCTTTCAAACAAGATCCATCAAGAAAAATAAGGATTAGACATCTTATAGATTTTGGTTTTTTAAGAAAACTCATGGATTAAGTGGATCTCAACTTACTCTTTGAAGATAAGAAATAGGATGGTTCGATCACTTCAAAAACAAAGAGATTTGGAAAGCATTTCAACCAAAACTTGTATGAACACATAATTCTAGCTTGATCTTGAAAAACCAAAGCAAAAATAAGAAGAAAAGTAAGATAATATTCAACCATATTGAGGAAATAGCTTTGGTTTCTTCATAACAAGGAGAAGATTAGGTTGTCTTGATCATTTCTTAAGCCAAACATGTAGCTTTTGTTTAATACATGAAGTTTTAGAAAAGAAAAGGTGGAGAAGGCAAAGCATATACGATTTCCATGGAGAAAAATGAAGAACTTTCATGAAAGAGATGAAGAAAAGAAAAGAAATGTAAGAAGAGAATGAGGGGAGTTTCGGCCAAGAGGAAAATGAAAGGAAAAATGATGAAATGTTATGTCAAATTAAGGCCAAATTCGTATGAAATGCAAATACATTTAAGGCAGCCCTATTTTAAGACCAATGTACCCTCCAATACATATTTTTATACGTATATAACTTAAAATCCACCAATCAACTCCATTTAATACATATTTCTATATTCAATTAATACTCATATACTTATTTTTTATTACAAAATACCATCCACCAATATATTATTTAATTAATTAAATCCTTCATCTTTTTCCACTATCTTCAAATATTATTATTTAATCTTCTCTCTCCATCTACTAACATCACTTCCAATACCCCTTTTACAACTTCCAATACTCTTATTATTTTATTCATCCACTAACACATCCTCCCATAACAATTAAAATGTATTATTTTCAAATCCCACTTATTTAAAAATATAATTTTATATTCCATCTTACATATTTATTTATTAAATCAATAATTTATTTTCATAATTCCTTTTTATATCATAAATAAATTAAACTATATATTTTATTCATTCCATCACATGTCTAAAATTAATACTTAATTATTATTTCTATTTACTAATTTAATACTCCTACATTATACTTTTACTCTCCATTAATCATTAATCCTTATTTATATATATACGTATAATTAGATATGCATATATTTCATACATATAATTTTATTTATATGATCCTTAATCATACTTATTTATTAAATTATACATACTCCAAATACAATCATAATTAATCTTATTTCCTCAATTACATGCATACGTAAATTATCATACCTTAATGTATGTGCATTTAATCTATCGTCTTAATTAAATATGCTTAATTAATTATACATATTTCACTTAATCTATTATCAATTTATCATCATTCCTTAATCCCGACAAATATTTCTTATCGTCATCATAATATTTATGAACTATTGCCTTGAAATGCGCACTTTTCCATAATTCCACATTATGACCTAATTTTTAATTGTATAGGGAGAATTTTCATCACTTGAATTATTATTTCCGTACGTGCTAAAAATGAGGGTGTAATAGTGCATCTTAACAATTACACCCTTCATGATGAAGTTTTGGATCTTACAATGAAAATCATTTATCATTCAACCCATTTCAATCATCATATATCCATTCAACATAATTCTATTTCATAAATTTGAAGTCATTTTTCAGCATAACATGCAATTCAAAGCATGACCTATAATACAAAATATGAAACCATTTAAAATATAAATTTCATATATGATTCAAATCAATCAAAAATCATATATAACTATAACAACAACTCAAAATTGGATTATAAGAGATTATCCATGATGAAAATAATCACTAATAATAAAAAAAACCCTAAAATAACTTGGAAAAATATTAGAGTAAATGTCAAAAGAAAGACTAAAGCATGTTAACAACTATTTAAATAGGTAGTGTAGTTTTCTCTGATTTTATAATTTTGAGGTATTTTGATTATTTTTGTCATGTCTTTTGGCTGCATAACATGCTCCCATAGTATGATTATTATTTCTCTATTCAGAAAAGTAATAATCATTCTACAAGGGATTCCATACATTCTTAATTAAGTGAAGAAAATTATATATATATATATATATATATTCAATCTTATTACTAAAATCTAATTCATTTAACACTCCCAAGTTTAACATACATTCGCACTTAAGTCATTACCACATTAATATTATTGTTATGCACACATTATTATTTTACATATTTAAAAGTCATCATACATTAGTAATTACATAATTAATATTATCATCACTCATATTTAATGTACTGCCAAGGGCTTATTTAGTAGTTGTATAATGATTTGCATAATTAGAAGTCTTTAAGAATTCAACCATTACCAAAAGCTTATTGGTATGTCCCGCTGCTGCCACTAACATTCTTGTTCTGCAGCTTTACTTTGTCATGCATTTATCAATTGATAAACGCTGAGTATAAAACTCAATGGTGCTAGTATAACAAATATAACAAATATCATACGGAATAACATCTCAATAAATATCAAAATATCATTTAACATATCAACCATATTATCAATTATCATCAATATGTACCATTTTCAATAATCATCATATAAATCACTATTTATAATTCTTACCTTAGCAGGATAAATGCTTATGCATATGTACCATTTCATCAATTTATTTAACCATTTTCAAGTGTCATCATCATCATCATCATCATCATGTATATGAATAGTATATATTTATGAGTGTGCATTTATGATATGCATTCTCCCTCATTTCTGTTCATTTCTTAAATATGCATGTTTACTGGATCTTTCATTTATCATTTATCAGTGGTACTATAATCAAATCTCATTTAATACTTAACTCTTGAATTTTCATTCTCTGTATATCATATTCCCTTTTTATTTTATTGCCGTAGGAATTTATTACATTTACCTAGTATAACTTATATAACATTTTTCTCATATCAAATCTTTTCTCTTCTCCTTATTTCACCATGAAATGTTATGCCATGTTATGTGATTTATGCATTATGGATATGTCATGATTAATAAATATAATACCATATCTTAATTTAATTGTATAATTCTATTGCATTACCAAACCTTTGCCTCTTTGATTAATAAATGATTGAGGACTTCCAAACAAACTAGCACAAACCTGGTATATCTTTTCCTTTGTTAATTGAGTAATATAATAGTACGTAATTATAAATATTAATATGATTTCTTAAATGAATAGTATGTAATTATAACAGTTTAAGCCATATCTTTACTTACTGTCATTATACCTTATCACATATCTAATAACACTTAATATAACTTTAAGCGTCGATTTTTGTCGGAGCCCAGAGAGAGGATTACGATGCTCACGGACCGGGGACCTCACTTGGAATGAAAGCCCAGACTTCTCGACGGGTTACCCTGGGGTATGATACGGACTCGAAAGAGTCACAAGGGAATCACCACCGGATGGTTTCGGATTGGTCAACCGATCCATAGCATGAGTGCTAGTTAAACCCTTCAGAGATTGGGTTCGGGTGGTGGAGATCTATTTCTATGAGTTTCCAAAATCAATTTTACCATTATAGTTATAGTTAATTATCCTAAGCAAGAAATCATACGAGCGTATTTGTAAGCACATAGCGTAACATGCGATTTGACGTTACATGGTTGCACGTAGAATGACATATAATGCTATATGATATTTGGATGGCATGGCATATGCATGACATGTGACATGATGATATAATAAGGACATATTATATGCATGACATGACATAATAATTCATGGCATAGTAAAATGACATGGCATAGTGATGCATGGGTAAATTGGCATTTGACATGGCATGTGACATGGCATATGGTGTGGTATATGATATGGCATGTAGTGTGGCATATGACATAACATGGCATATATAGCATGGCATAATGGCATATGACATGCTGAATTAGCATGGTAGCATGTGATATGGCATGGCATAATGACATGACATGGTATATAGCATGGCAAGTTGCACGCATTGCATTGTGTATTGGCGTATTCGGATTGTATTAGCATACGAGATAATTATGTTATGGCATGGCATATGCATGGCATGGCATAGTAGTGTGTGATGTGGCATGTGACATGATATGGCATATATATTATAGCAAATATAATAAACCATCCATGAATAAAAATAATAATAAAGGCCGGTGAAAGGGAATCAAGGAAATCGGGGATACACATGGGAGTTTAGGGAGAATTAATACAAAACATGAATAATTCTATTCTATTATAAAAATGTCCTTGTATACATCATTTTGGGACATTGAGTAACATCCCATCCTCCTCGGGTATTTTTCCGCCTCGAGTAGCATGAGCCAAAAATGCACGAGTGATAAATACAAAATAAATAAAATAAATTCATTAGTAGCAAATGAATTTAGGATTTACTTGACTAGTCAAATGCCATGTGAAAGCATGAACCAAAAGTCAAAATCTAATTAATTGTTTGGCAACAAATCATGCGAATTTACACGAGTTGGATCATGAAAATTAATTAAATAAAAATAATTTTAAGCAAAATTATTTTTATTTGATCATGGAAAATCAAATGGTAATTGCTAACATTACATAACAGTAATTGGAGATAGCAACTCAACCAATTTGAACCCAATCCTATCAAAAATTACATTTATATGAACCAAATATGCATTTGATCGTGAAAAATCAATTTTAAGGTCAACATTAATTAAATGTAATTAATTTATGATAGATCCAATACATTTGAGTTACTTCCAAACATCAAATGTTACTAGAATCATCAAATCGGGTTGAAAAATGATTGAAAAATATGATTTTTCTAGAAAAACGCAAGGAATGTACGCAGCATGTTATGCAATGTGTGCAACATGTAGGCAATGTGTTACACACATTACATAAAGTGTGGCACACATTAGGTACCAATCTGCAAGAAAATCAAATTTATCAATATAAACTCGATCTATAGATTAAATATAGCAAGTTTAATAAATGAAGTACCTTATTTTAAGTTTGAATCGGCCTCCGAATTGCAAATCAAATAAGTAAATTGGCATTTAACTTGAATAATTAATTTTAAGGCTAAAATTAATTAGATATGGATAATATTTGATAGATCTAGAACACTTGAGACATGAACAAGCCTCAAATGCCACTGGAAAATTAGATCGGGTGAGAAAATGGAAGAAAAACTCGGTTTTCTGGAAAATCTGGAGATAATGTATGCAACATGTTACCTAATGTGCACCATATATAGGTAATATATGGCACACATTCATGAACATGTGGTGCACATTGTATGAAAATTTTAAGAAAATGAAAGTTTTTCATCGAAAACTCAAGATCCAGCTCGGATCTAGGCATATTGAAGTCGAAAAATGCATTTTTGAGTGGTAGATGAGCATCTAATTTGAAAAATTAATTTCAAGGTTAAAATTAATTAGATCTTAAAGATTTTTAAAAGATCTATTACACTAGGAGCATGGAAAAGCCCTTAATGTAGCTAGATTTGTTAGATCGGAAGTGAAAATCGAAGAAAATTGCATTTTCTAGAAAATTTTTGACCTATGTGTGCAGCATATAGGATAATGTACACCATATATAGGCAATATGTGGTGCAAATTATAGTATGTGTGGCACACATTGGTCCAAGGACAGAAGGAAAACAGAGGTTTTTTAGCAAAAACATGAAATCCGATTTGGATCTAGGCAGATCAAAGTTAGAAATCACTCATTTTGAGTACCCAACAGCATGAGTAAATAAGAAAAATGCATGATTGAAGCTAATCACAAGAAAATCAAGCCAAAATTAGGGGATTTAAGCAAAAACCCAAGGAAAATGGAAGAAAAATGAAGATTTACCTTTGGGCAGTAGGTTTTTCTTCAAGATCTTGCTTCCAAACATGCTTAGGGAGCCTAACTAAAGCCAATTAGTCTCTAAATCCTAAGGACTTAATTAATAAAGTGCTTAATTAATTTTAAGAAGATTTTGGTAGAGTTTTGGTATGTTTTTAGCAATTTTTTGGACCTACTTTAGATGACGCCAAGCTCTATATTTATAGAGCAAAATTAGGGTTTAGCAAAATTGTAATTTTCAGTCTGAATTTTGAAATTTTTAGGTAATGTGTGCCACACATTATCAATGTGCATAGCATGTTATGTAACATGCTTCGCACATTACATTTTGGGCCTTTATATAGGGCCTACTGTGGTTGCAACGGAACGTGCGCCATATGTCAACGGAGAGTCTTTTTATGTTTTAAGACATTGTGTGATATGGCGCATTTTAGTTTTGGTCCCATGAAGGCTCCCCACCAAACGTCTTATTTTTGTAACATGCATAGCACATTGTGTAACATGCTCCGCACATTATAATGTACTCCGCCTCATACGAATAAAATGTAACATGCTCCATATGTCAAACAAGCATTATTTGACATTCTAAGGCATTATGTAACATGGAGCATATTAGATTTGGTCTCGGGAAGGCTCCCCACCAAATGCCTTATTTTGTAACATGCGTAGCACATTATGTAACATGCTTCGCACATTGCAATGTGTTCCACCTCGTACGAGTAAACTATAACATGCTCCATATGTCAAACAAGCATTATTTGACATTCTAAGGCATTGTGTAACATGAAGCATGTTAGATTTGGTCCCAGGAAGGCTTCCCACCAAACACCTTATTTTTGTAACATGCGTAGCACATTGTGTAACATGCTCCACATATTGCAATACACTCTGCCTCATACGAGTAAAATGTAACATGCTCCATATGTCAAACAAGCATTATTTGACATTCTAAAACATTGTGCAACATGGAGCACGTTAGATTTAGTCTTGGGAAGGCTCCCCACCAAACGTCTTGTTTTTGTAACATGTATGGCACATTGTGTAACATGCTACGCATGCTGCATTTTCAGGCAATGTTCACAGGCTAGTATGAATAAAATGTAACATGATCCATATGTCATCGTAGATGCACTCGACATTCTAAGGCATTGTGTAGCTTTGGCTTTCACCAGGTGGGCCTTGGGTGGTGGGCCCCACCATACGTCTTATTTCGGCCATGTAGGGCTACATGCTAGAAATGTAGCATTTCGTATGCTATGTACTCTGCCTTTATTGGGCATAGTGTAATGTATTCTGTGTATAGAATACATAGAGAAAGCTAAAAAGGATGGTGGGCCCCACCACCTGGGGCAGGCCCCATCAACTATAATGTACTCTGTACACTCAAAAAATCAGTAAAATGATTTTACTGATTTTATTGAACTGTATGATTCACTGTGCATTCATAATTGACAATATATCATGTTTCGATATGTTATTGATGTGCAAATGATATGGAATTATGATTATGTTGATAGATATATGATAAGAATTGAGTTTAAAGCTCAAAACAGCAAAGTGGAAATTTTGCAGAAACCACTGAAACGGATGGATAATCAGCACTAAAATGATGATTTTAGGCTATCTACATTGAATTTGATAAAGTGGCTTTGACCATAGTGCTTGTGTTAACTTAAATTAGATATATGCAAATTTTGAAAATTTTGAATAAAAATTTTATTTATGATGTCATAAATGAAATTGATGATGTAAGCGATTGAAATAATGCAATTTTATGGAATTATGGAAT
>CANYBF010123233.1:0-10810 GCA_948192965.1 Dalechampia spathulata | reverse complement strand
CTTAGGATTTTAGTAAAAATTTAATTAGTCGCTAAACTTAATTAAAATTTTACTTAAGTTATTTTAATCCTATGTCTTAGAATTAAAATTTTTATCATATGTATGATATCTTGTGTATCATTTTTATGATATGTTTTTGTGTCTTGGAAGAGAAGGCTTGGCCTTGTATTTATAGTAGCCATAGGAGGGGTGGCACCCTTAAGCTTAGCAATGTGGGATAAGGTCCCAAAACTAGGCGAGTAGCCATTTGCATGAGTCAAATGGAGGGCAAAACACATGCCCAAATGGCAAATGAATATACAAACTTCATGTCTGCAACTTCCTCTTGGGAATGGAAACTTGAATCAAGCCATTCCGATACCGGAACAAGTCACAATACGTGCCCAAAGTAGGCACCCCAGCCAGCCTATGCCGACTGTCTCGGAAATCTGTGATGAACGGTCATTTTGGATGGACCAAACGGGGGGCAAATGGTGTGTTCAAATGGCAAATGAATATATGAAATTTATGTCTGCAACTTAATCTTGGGAGTGGAAACTTGAATCAAGCCATTTCGATACCGGAACAAGTCATAATATGTGCCCAAAGTGGGCACCCTAGCCAGCTTGTGCAGGCTGTTCCAGAAATCTGTGATGAGCAGTCATTTTGGATGGACCAAACGGGGGGGCAAACGATGTGTCCAAGTGGCAAATGAATATGTGAAATTCATGTATACAACTTAATCTTGGAAATGAAAACTTATATTAAGCCATTCCGATACGGGAACAAGTCGCAATACGTGTCCGAAGTAGGCACCTTAGCTAGCCTGAGCAGGCTGTGCTGGAAAATCTGTGTTGGTAGCCATTTTGGACGGACCAAACGGGGGGTAAATGATATGCCCAAATAGCAAATGAATATGTGAAATTCATGTCTGCAACTTACTCTTGGGAATGGAAACTTGTATCAAGCCATTTCGATATGGGAACAAGTTGCAATACATGACTAAAGTAGGCACCTTAGCCAGCCTGTCTAGGCTGTGCTGGAAAATCTGTGTTGGCAGCCATTTTGGATGGACCAAACGGGGAGCAAACGGTGTGCCTAAATCGTAAATGAATATGCAATTCATGTCTGTAACTTACTCTTGGGAATGGAAACTTGTATCAAGCCATTCCGATACGGGAACAAGTCATAATACGTGCCCGAAGTAGGCACCTTAGCCAGCCTGTGCAGGCTGTGCTGGAAAATCTGTGTTGGCAGCCATTTTGGACAGAGTAAACGGGGGCAAACGGTGTGCCTAAATGGCAAATAAATATGTGAAATTCATGTCTGTAACTTATTCTTGGGAATGGAAACTTGTATCAAGCCATTCCAACACGGGAACAAGTCGCAATACGTGCCCGAAGTGGGCACCCTAGCTAGCCTTATTTTGCTATATGCTACGCATATAGTGCTATACACCATATTCATGTATTTCACCTCATATGGGTCAAATGTAATGCATGTCACATGTTAACTGAGATGCAATCAACATTCTGAGTCACTTTGCAGTTTTGAGTTTTACAAAATTCGACCCCGAACGGTGAGTTCCACTGATGGGCCCATTTCAGGCTCACAATGCTATATGGCAAAAAATGTGGCATTTAGCGTGCCAAGTGTTATGCCTCGTATAGGTAATATGTAGAATGTGTTATGTGCATATAGAACACTTAGAGTAGGTTGACAGAGATGGTAGGCCCTACCAGTGCCTTTAGTGGGCCCTACCAGTGCCTTCGATGGGCCCCACCAGTTCCTTCGATGGGCCCCATAGCGCAGTGGGCCCGAAATATGGCATTTGGCATGCCAAGTGTTGTGCCTCATGCAGGCATCAGTGAAAATATGTTCTGTGTGCACAGAACATGCAGAATGGGCTAATACGGGTAGCGAGCCCCACCAGTGCCCCTGGTGGGCCCCACAATGCGGTGTGCTCGAAATGTGGCATATGGCATACTGTGTGCTTTGCCTTGTATAGGTAACATGTTAGGTACTCTATATGCACATAATACTCAAAATAAGCTAATGAGGGTGATGGGCCCCGCATATGGGCCCTGCAGAGCCATTTTTCTTAACAGATAATGTTATGTGCTCTGCTTCATGTAAGCAAGATGAATGTGTTCTGTATGAACAGAATGCTCAAAAAAGGCTGACAATGGTAGCGGTTCCTGCCAGACATCGTGGTAGGCGCCACCAACTACGATGTACTCTGTGCCCCAGATTACTCAGGGGGAAGCCACAGAGGCATATGTGCATAATTGGGGTCGATATTGGGGACTAATACCGAGCTGAATCAACAAAAATCTGAAATTGTTCGAGGGTGAAAAGATAGGGTCAACAGTTTGCCCTCTGATCAGGACCATTTTGAGGCGATACAATTATAAGTCGTCAAAATGAGATCTGATCATAACATAACTTTTCACAAGAAGTAAGGAAGGTACCTGACCGATGCTCGTGTTGAGGCTTGATGCTTATGTGGGGCTTACGGGGATGCTCGCATTGAGGCTTGAATCCTAATCCTGCCACTGGGAGCCCGATGCTCGAGCCAAATGATCAAAGTTGACCTATTGCTCATGATGAGCCTTACGACCCAATTCTGTCATTGAGAGCCCGGTGCTCGGGCTAAAATGATCAATGCTAATCTGAGGTCCTCGATGAGGATGATGGCTATGCTGCGAGGCTTGAAATTATCTGAAGTCAGTGTTTAGGTACCTACTGCTAGGCTTTAGGAATTAAGGGCTTCATTCTGTGATCATTATTGGATCGAGTGGTCAATTGTGGGACATGGATGATTGTCTGTAGGGTCAATGCTTGCGCCATCATATAAATGTCAGATATCTCCAAAATGGCATTTGGGATCCTCTACTAGGTCTCTGATATTTTCTAGTTGACGGTTTTGACCAGTAAAAATCCCAGCTCTGTCATTGGGGGCCTGGCGTTTAGGCTATTCGGATCAGGGCTGACCGGTGGTCACTATGAGACCAATGGCTTCTTTGTGAGTAAATCATATGAAGTTGACATTCAGATGCCTATGCATTAGGGGTTTGAAGTCAAAGGCTTGACTCTGTGATCTCTGCTGGATCAGGTGGTTCAGTTGCGGAACCAAAGGTGATCGTCTGCTGGGTCGGGGTGATCAACCGTCAGATCATATTCTCGACCATCAAATAAGTGTTGTCCGTCTCCAAAATCTGCCTTTGGGACCCTCTGTCGAAATACAACACTGTCTGGTCAATGGCTTGACCAGAAGTCAAAGGTTTGACTATTTTTGATCGTTTGCTGGATCAATTTCCTGTTTTTGCCAGACATAGGAAAATAATTTATCAGTGAAATTAGTATTGAAATGGTCCAAGAAAAAATACTTGAATTTTAGGGTATCAGTATGCTGTATTCTGACTAATTTTTTGAATTTTTTAGATGCTACGGGTCGTGAAAATTGGGCTCGGAAGAGCGAATGACCTTTAAAAATTCTAAAATTTTTACCAGAGGCCTAACTTTTTGTGTGCATCTTAGTGGGACCTGGGGCCATATTAGCAGGCACTCCCATAGGGTGGCGCATGTTAGCAAAATTTGCTATATCCGGAGTACATTCCCCTATATATTATGCATCTGCGGTGAGTACTTGTTATAAATGCGAGTGCATGGAAATGCATGGATGCATGACTTATATGCCTACATGTTTGTATTTGCAGATGAGCAGACAGTTGGAGCAAGAGGAGTGTGATCGCTACGCTTGGATGACAAAGGAGATGGGCCAAAAGATTGCACGACTGACGACGCGTCTGGAGTGCTACAATATTGAGGTTCCAGACAGCCCCAGTCCTAATGAAGACCACTCTGGCAAAGATGATGCATAGAGAAGACATTACATCAAATTACCATATGCATGATGTTAGAACTCTGTAGTTTCTGTATTAGAATAAGATGGTGCGTTACAGTCTGGCAATGCATGCCTAGTACGCTAGGGTTGTTGCGTACCAACTATGAAAAACAGACAAAGGGTTATACTATGTATCTTTTGGATTTATTAATGGAATCCAAAGCTGCTTGCTGCTATAAATACACCATGTTTTATGTTTATTGCCAAAACATAACTCATTTTCTCTTCTTTGCAGAAGTTATAATGACTCAGCAATCACTGTCTACTTTTCATGCTCTCTCTTGCCGCTGGGGCAATGATGAGTGGAGTCAATTAGGCAAGATTGAACTTCAGTACCTAAGAACCTTTTAGTAAGTCATGATCAACAATGCTTTCTTACATGCTGCTATTCAATTCTGGGATCCGGAGGTTCATGTATTCCGGTTCGACCATATGGAACTGTGTCCGATGTACGAGGAGTTTGCTGCCATCCTCGGAGTTTCTTGTAGCATGACGATGATGCGGACAGTGCAGTGTCTATCAGAGATGCATTTTTGTATCTGATAAGGGTTTTTGATGTTAGCCCCATGAAGGCGAGGCCACTCTTGACTGTAGATGGCTCTGTAGATCTCGTCACTATTTTCTGGCTATGCAGCCAGAAATCAATGGAAGACCCCTCATGGCTGAAGGTAGCTGGATTCGGATTGTTGGCACAATTCCTATTTGTCGATCCATCCGGTCATGGGGATTTGTTGATCGGGCCTATGGTAGACCAGATGGTGGAGGGTCAGACCCCTTTTCCTATGATTGTAGCAGAGATGATCCTTGGTCTGGACAGAGTGAAACGAAGGCAGTCTGAGCACTTCAGTGGTAGCTTGCTCCTATTACAGGTGGGAATTCTAAGCCACCTTTGCAGGTTTTCAACTTAGAAAAGCCATATTTTTGCCCTAATTTTTACATGAGTTTCCTTTCATAAGGTTTTTGACTCATTAGGCTACTGCTTTTACTTTCAAACCCTAACTTTTTCCTGAACTACCCCTCTGGGTTTTCAACTCAGCGAGTCGCTCTAAATTTTGCCTCAACAGCCTTTTACAAGGTTTTTAACTCAACAAGCTTTTATTTTTGATTTGTTTGTTTTGTTGTAAATTTGGCTTCAAGAGAAGCTTGGGATCCTGGAACCATCGGTGGGGGAGCCAAAGAGATATGTACTTCATAGCCATATGCGTAGAGGCTATAGCTTTAGCAAGGCGAAGATGATGACGTTCCAAGGCTAGATGGAGTGGATGGGGACCCAACCTGAGAGCGAGATCAAGTGGAGTTGCCCTTGGTGGCACATACTGCATGTGACTGTGATGACCTACATAAATTGTATCCCATTATGAGGATTCAGGTGTTGCATGTACTACAGTCTTGCTAGGATCTGTCGTTAGTATGGCCATTAGCAGACTATACCTCGATTGACAGAGTTCGAGGGAGGAAGACTAGTACCTTGCTTTGTAGAGCATGTGGAGAGGGCTTGGCCTTGTCGTCAGATAGTGCTGGTGGAGATTCCTGGAGTTGGATCTGCCATAGATGATGAGTACAAGCTGTGGGTGCTGCGCCACGCCTGAGTCCTGTACTACGACACATTATTAGGCAATAATGTATAATAAAGAAAGATAGCACTTTATGTTTGAGATTTGTATAACTTATGGCTAAGTTTATGAACATGTGCTTCATTCGCATTAATGAGATTAAAACATTTACATGGAAAATGTTAAAATTAACATAGAAGTCCTGGATATGCATCAGACTCAACCCTTGTTATTGACCAGTCTCGTGCGAGATTTTCTGATCAACTATTTTAACGCTTCCCTTTTGCTTTTAAGAGCTCTAACTTTTGCATGAGTTGTCCGAGTGGATTTTCAACTCATCGAGCGAATGTTTTTCATTTTGCCTTAAATTTTACACAAACTACCTATGTAGGTTTTCGGTTCACCAGGCTTTCCATTTTTATTTGACTTTTCTTTTGCCCTTTACTCTAGATAAAATACTTCTTCAACCGATCAAGGTTGATAGGTTCTGAGAATTTGTTACCCTCTAAGTCTAAAATGCAAATAGTGCCTTTGGAGAGGATCTTCTTAACTAAGAACATACCTTCCTAGTTAGGCTTGAACTTTCCACGAGGGTCGTGGACAACTAGTTTGACTTGCTTTAGAACTAGATCACCTTCCTATATGACAACAGGCTTGAACTTTCTGTTGAATGCATTTTCCATGCATTTTTTGTAAAGCTGTAGATGATAGAGAGCTTTCAGCCACTTCTCATCAATAGCCACCAGTTGCTCGTATCTGGCCCTTTTCCACTCAGCTTCTAGCAACTGAGATTCCAGAATGACACGAAGTGACTTTAGCTCTACTTCAATTGGTAATACGACTTTTGTCCCGTAAACCAAGGAGTAAGGGGTAGCACCCGTAGGACTCCTCACAGTGGTTCTGTAACCCCATAAGGCAAATGGCAGCTGCTTGTGCCAATCCCTGTAAGTTCTCACTATCTTGGCCAAGATGCACTTGATAGTCTTATTGGCTACTTCAACTGCCCCATTAGCTTGAGGGCAATATGGAGAAGATCGATGGTGCTCAATCCCATACTTTTCAAGCAAGTCAGCAACTTAAGCCTGGAATTGCACTCCATTATCAGACACCAAGTGATGCGACACCCCATGTCGACATATGAGAGTCTTCTCTATAAACTTGGCAACCTGTCTTGCCCCCAGTTTACTGTAGGATTCAGCTTCCACCCACTTAGAGAAGTAATCCATCGCCACCAATATGTATCGATGTCCATTGGAAGCATTAGGGTGAATCTCTCCCATGATGTCTATTCCCCAGGCTGAGAATGGTCAAGGCGTTGTCAAATTCTACAATTCGACTGGTGGTAGGTGACTCAAATCCCTATGAATCTGGCATTCATGGCATCTTTGTACAAATTGTATGCAGTCTAACTCTATAGTGAGCCAGAAATATCCTTGGTGTATAATTTTTCTATAAAGGGTGAATCCATTCATGTAGGACCTGCATACACTAGCATGTACAGTCTGTATGACTGATTCAATGTCCTTCCCCGATATGCATCAAAGTTGTAGACCATCTGTCATTCTTCTGTAGAGAACACCCTAATGCCAGGTGAAGTTGGCTGATAGCCTATGTAGAGCTAGCTTATCAGTTCTGTTAGCTTCTTCTGGATAAGTACCAGTCCTCAAAAAATTCATGATAACATCGTACCATGGGGTCTCATCTGGTTGGTCTACGCCATAACCCGTTCTTCCTCATAGCAAGGAATCCTTGACTGCTTGATGAATACAGGTTGAACTTGACTCTGCGGTCACTCACAGATTAAAGCTTGTGTGGCCAAAGTATCGGCCATCTAATTCTCCTCACGCAGCATGTGAATGAATTGACATGAGCTAAAATTGCAAATCATGAGCTTCATGTATGCAGTATAAGGCTTGAGCCTTTCCTCTTTGACTTCCCACTCGGCTGTGGATTGGTGAATGACCAGCATCGAATCACCAAATATCTATACATCTTGGGCCCTGATCATTAGCAGTGCTTCCAGCCCAAAGAGACATGCTTCATACTCAGCCATATTGTTGGTGACTGAAAAGCTCAACTGCTTTGAAAGCATGATGAGTTCACCTTCAGGAGTGATTAGCATAACTCCTATACTTGCACCTCTTCTATTGACTTCACCATCAAAGTGAAACTACCATTTTTGGACATCAACTGCCCCCAAGTGCTCATTTGGGAAGTCCAGTTCAAAGGTTTCAAAGCCATCCATCAGCCTGGATGCTAAGAATTTGACAATCGCTCTACCTTTGATTACCTTGGTAGTGATGTACTGCATATCAAACTCTGACAACAGGATCAGCCACCTGGAGAGTTTCCTTACTAATGAAGGAGCTGCATATAAGTACTTCATAGGGTCAACCTTGGAGATTGCCTGAACTTGATATGACTAAACTTGATATGACTGGAAATAATACCTGAGTTTCTTGGTGACCCAGACCATAGCCATGCATAGCTTCTCGACAGTGCTATATTTGCATTCTATTGGCAGTAGCTTCTTACTCAAGTAGTAGACAACATGCTCGACTCTAGATTCATTCTCCTAAGCCATCATAGCACCCACTGATTCCTCTTCTAAGGCTAGATAGAGCAATAATGGTCTTCTCGACCGAGGTGGTTGTAGGATCGACAGGTTAGAGAGGTAATGCTTCACCCTCTCCAATGCAAACTGGCAGTTCTTATCCCAGACCATAGGCTAGTTCTTCCTCAAAAGCTTGAAGATAGGCTCACACATGGTAGTGAGTTTGGTGATGAATCTACTGATGTACTGGAGCTCTCCTAGGAATCCCTTAACTTTTATCTCAGTTCTGGGAATAGGCATCTCAATGATTGACTTTTCCTTGTCAGGATCCACTTTGATACCCCTCTAACTGACAATGTAACCCAATAGCTTGCCAGATGTCACCCAGAATGTGCACTTCTTTGGATTCAACCTGAGTCTATATTTCTCAACGCGTGTGAGAAATCTTCCAAGAGCAGTTGAATGCTCTTCTCTGGTGGGAGACTTCACCATCATATCATCCATATAGACTTTGACCTCCTTATGGATCAGGTCATGCAACAATGTTGTTGCAGCTCATTGGTAGGCGGCACCTATGTTCTTTAAACTAAAGGGCATGACCTTGTAGCAGTAGGTCCCCCATTCTATGATGAAAGCTGTTTTCACCTTATCTGTAACAGCTATCAAGATTTGGTTGTACCCTGAGAATCCATCAGCGAAGGAATACATAGCGCTAGCGGCTGTGCTGTCGACCAGCACGTTGATATGAGGCAAAGGAAAGTCATCCTTTGGACACGCTTTATTGAGATACCTATAGTCTATGCAGACTCTGACCTTGCCATCTTTCTTAGGAATTGGAACCACATTGGCCAACCATTTTGGATAGTCGACCACCTCAAGGAATTTGGCATCCAACTACTTTTAGACATCTTCCTTGACTTTCTGTACCCACTCTAGTCGGAGGCATCGTAGCTTCTGTTTAACTAGCTTGAACCCCGGCTTGGTAGGAATTTTATGTTCTGCAATGGATCTATCGACACTCGACATATCTTCATAGCTTAGAGTAAACTCTTCTGGTTTGTCCAAAGTGTAGGGATCAAACCCAATGCAGTACCTCTCTTCCCATATGGCTGTAAGAATGTCAAACTCAATCGAACCTTGCTCATACCGGCCTAAACCCATGCCGGGCACGTAGTTCATCATGCGCATCATTCTCTCCACAGTGGCACTCAGTTGGTACGAGTAAGATTCAGTCTTTCCAATAGCAGCAATTTTAAACCTAGTCATAAGGGGGACGTCTTCCTTGATGTAAGCTAAATCAACCTCATCATCAGCTGCAATAGTAACCACACCTTCATTATGTGGAAACTTGATCTTCTGGTGTAGGATGGATGGCACACCTCCCAGGGGACGGAACCACGATTGGCCTAAGAGTAGTGCAAATGATACCAAAATGTCCAGGACTGTGAACTCTACCACTGATTTGATCAGCCCGACAGTGATAGTGGTGGTGAAGGTACCGGTAACCTCTCTTTTGGACTCATCATATGCCCTGATGATAGTCTTGCATGGTTTCAAGTCTGAAAGCTAGAGTCTTGCATGGTTTCAAGTCTGAAAGCTAGATCCTGAGCTTGGGCAGCACCTTGAGTAGGCAAACATTGATACCAGAACCATCATCCACCATGACATAGGGAGTGGAGAAGTTCATAATGTTCACCCTGATGAAGAGTGCTCTGTTGTGGCGGATTCCCTCGGCCAACAAATTTGCATCAGAGAAAGTGATCATGCTGGATGGTAACTCCCTATTTACCAGCTGACTCTTCATGTTGAAGGTAGAAGCAGAGGGAGAGATTCTCATGCTTGAGAGTGCTTCGAGGACAGTTCATCGATGCTGTTGGGAGGATAGCACCAAGTCCTAGATGCTTATATTAGTTTGCATCTTCTTTAGCTGCTTGACGATAACATTATCAGGTTAAGTAGCATGATCAGCTGGTTGTGGAGCTGGAACATTGCTTGGGCCAGCCTCAACCCTAGTGGGCCTAGCCTCGGTCGGCTTTTTAAGGGCTTCTGGCTTCTTCCCGAGGTCAAGAGGAGTGAACACCTTACCGCTGCGAGTCATGTTACGGACTCGAGAGGATATCTTATTGGCACCTAACCCTTTCTGCTGCTTGGGCATTTTTGGTATGGGGTTAACTATCTTGGGGGTCTCGGCTGACTTACCCTTTTTGGAAGCTTGATCCTGTGACAATTCAGACTTAGTGGAATCCTGAGTAGCTGTAGACTCATCCTCTGAACTGTCGTACCATATGTCAATGGTACCAATATCAAACCCATCATCGGGTCGAAAGGTAATAGCGGGCAACCGAGTAATGCCCTTACTGCTGAGAGGAGAAAAAGAGTTTAGAACCAGGGATTTTGGCAACTGTGATTGGAGCATGTAGGTACGGTTGGCTTTGTGGTAGTTTGGCAGTGGGTTTATCTTGGTTGATGGCTTGGATATTTTAGGGTCGTCGATCTCACTAGAGTCGATGAGGTTCTGAATGACCTGTCTGAGAGAGCGATAGTCATCAGTGTTTTGACCATAGTGTTGATGGTAGTGGTAGTAGGTTTTAGTGTCCATCAAAGCTGGGGGTGGTGTTTTGAAGTTTGGTTCAAGCGGTTTAATGAGTTTGGCTTTATGGAGATGCCCAAAGACCTTAGAAAGTAGCATTCCAAGATCCGAGAATCTCTTGGATAGGGTAGTGTTTTAGAGTATGGGATTTGGTGTTTGTACAACGTTGATGTAGTGAGGCTTCAGTGTTTGTAGGGCATTGGCATAGTGGGGTTTTGGTTACGTCT